>JARGCV010000060.1:1262500-1410000 GCA_034064705.1 Bothrops alternatus | reverse complement strand
CTGGAGGCTAAAACGTATAAGGAACGGTTGCTGGAATTGGGTATGTCTAGTTTAATGAAAAGAAGGACGAGGGGGGACATGATAGCAGTGTTCCAATATCTCAGGGGCTGCCCCAAAGAAGAGGGAGTCAAGCTATTCTTCAAAGTGCCTGAAGGCTGGACAAGAAGCAATGGATGGAAACTCATCCAGGAGAGAAGCAACCCAGAACTAAGGAGAAACTTCCTGACATTTAGAACAATTAATCAGTGGAACAAACTGCCTCCAGAAGTGTGAATGCTCCAACAGTGGAAGTTTTTAAGAAGAGACTGGACAGCCATTTGTCCGAAATGGTGTAGGGTTTCCTGCCTGAGCAGGAGATTGGACTAGATGACCTCCAAGGTCCCTCCCAACTTTATTATTATTATTATTATTATTATTATTATTATTATTATTATTATTATTATTATTATTATTATTATTATTATTATTATTATTATTATTATTATTATTATTATTATTATTATTATTATTATTATTATCATCTTCTGAGTGCACCATTTCTGTGATCATGTAATATAATTCTTGAACATATTCCTTTAACTTTCCTTTACATACCATACACGAACATGACTATCATAACTTCTCTTGGTATCTTCTCTCTAAATATTCTAAACTGTAGGTGTCTTACTTGACCAAAGTTGGACCAGCCTTACACAGTCTAGAAATGAAATTTGCAACTCACATTACTTTAAGAATCACATTAATTTTCATGTGCTGTTTTAAGAACCATACTGCAAAAGAGAGAAGAGATGGTGAAAGAGAGTGAGGGCATATACTGTTGGCAATATATGACATAGTCAACACTGAAAGCTTGAAGATTAGCAAAATGGATAAATCAAAGCAGCTATCATACTCATTGAAGATGCTACAATAAACATCTCAATGTAAGTTAGATATAGTGACCAAGACTATCTATTGACTGAGCTCCGTATAAAAGAATAAATATGTTAGGCTCACTGTATTTTACATTACATTAATGTGAACTCTGTAGTGTTGCTTTGATTTAAACAGAACCCCATATCCAGGTAGTGACAGATCTATATAATTATATAGACTTTATATGTTGATAATGCATGCGCTCTCTCTATAACACAGTTGGGTTGGAAAAGAAATATTTTGACCATAGCAATTTATTGCAGTGAGAAACTGAGGAACAGCTAAATATAAATTGCTCAAAATCAACATCAAGATGTTTTCAAAGAGTCAGTGCAGTGTAAACATCAATAGCATTTATATGGAAAGAATATAGTCAAGACCTTTAAATATCTTGCAGTCATATTTCAGTTGAATGGAAAGAACAGATTAAATCAATGGAGGATGAAGAACAGAAAAGTGGTAAAGCTATTTCTTTCTTTCTTTCCTTCTTTCTTTCTTTCTTTCTTTCTTTCTTTCTTTCTTTCTTTCTTTCTTTCTTCTTTCTTTCTTTCTTTCTTTCTTTCTTTCTTTCTTTCTTTCTTTCTTTCTTTCTTTCTTTCTTTCTTTCTTTCCTTCTTTCTTTCTTTCTTTCCTTCTTTCTTTCCTTCTTTTTCCTTCCTTCCTTCCTTCCTTCCTTCCTTCCTCTTCCAATAGAGAGAGAATATATACTTGCCATCCTTGAAGCAAATGCAATTAGCCAGACATTGGTTACCAAGTGTGTGTGTATGTGTGTAAAATCTTCTACCCACTGGACATTGTTTTTGTTGTTGCCATATTTCAGTCACTAGGATGGGTTTTGTTTTTTGGTTTGTTTTGATGGAGAAGGTCAGTTCTGTAGCCTCAGATCTAGGGCTAAGGATCTCTTTCATTGTTTTTATTTTAATCTGCTTTGATTTTCCAAGATAATTATAATTGAAGAAAGAAAGAAAAATCAGTGGCTTTTCAAGTCATTTTTTGGTACCACTGGGGTTTAATCAGGCAGGAATAGAATTCAAATAGCTAGTAGTTTATATGAACTATGAAAAAGATCTGGGCATATATTTTTTATTCCATGCCAATGTTGCATTCTTGGAGCTTTTGAAAAGTACAGATGCTAAGGTCACCATTTTATTTATTTATTTATTGCAAATTAAGTTAAGCAAGCACAAAAATGGTCTGTTTGTGGACAATACTATACCCTAGTGTGTGATCTTAGTCATTTTATGGTTTATTATAACTCCTTCCTTTTCCTTGGAATTTTGTTCATTGACTGATTTATTGATCAAAATATATGAAGACAGGAAACCATGACTTAAGTCTTTGGTATTGTAATGTTAGAAAACTGAAGGATCAATTCCTTAAGAAACTTAAATATGAGCCACCAGCACTGTGCTGCAGCTGCCAAAGAAGTTCCAATATTTGAGGGACTGCCCCAAAGAAGTGGGGGTCAACCTATTCGCCAAATCGCCAGAAGGCAGAATAAAAAAGCAATGGATGAAAATTAATCAGGGAGAGAAGCCACCTAGAACTAAGGAGGAATTTCCTGACAGTGAGAAAAATCAACGGTTGGAATGGCTTGCCTTCAGAAGTTATGGATGCTCCATCACTGGAGGCTTTAAAGAAGTGATTGGAAAGCCATTTGTCTGAAATGGTATAGAGCAGACATGTCAAGCATAAGGCCCGGGGGCCAGATGCGGCCCGCAGAGTGGCTTCATGTGGCCCATGAAACCGTCCTGGAAATAGTGAGGGAATGGCCCCTACTGCCTTGGCCTTGGCCCAGGCCAGCTGGAAGCCAATGTACAATTTTGTGGTGGCCATCTATGCTGAAAGGCATTCAGTCTTAGCTCCATAAACCCCTCCCCTGCATGGCCTGAGAGGAACAGTGAGGCTCCTCCAGTGGACCCTGCCTTGGCGCTTGCCCTGGTCCCACCCCCTTCTGCCAGAGACCCTCAGATCTGTCCCACTCCTGCCCAGGCCCCCACAGGCACCCTTGATGGGAACGATGTAGAGCTGGCCATGCCCACCCAGTAGGCCACACCCACTCCATCCACGCCCACTCTGGCCATACCCACCCAGCTCCCTGAGGGTAACCGCAATGCTGATGCGGCCCTCAATGAAATTGAGTTTGACACCCCTGGTATAGACTTTCCTTCTTGAGCAGGGAGTTAGACTAGGAAATGTCCAAGGTTCCTTTCCAGTATGTTATTCTGTTAGCTCTATGGATGTCTACATACACAACTAGGTTTATTCCAAATAAGGCTTACAGGAGGGCAGCCTAAAGAGTCCATTTATATTAAACATTATATTCATAGCAACTTGCATCTTGGAATCTTGAACAGATGTTTCCAATAACTCATTTTTGGCCTAGAGTCTCCATAGGATGAGTATTTTAATTGTGAATGATATTTCCAATGACTAGATGAAAAATTCTACTAGCTGTGTAGGTTGGATTATTTCAAACAGGTGCTCCCATTGTTAGTACTAAATATGACAATTAGGGATATTTATAGATTTAGCCCAATTTAAATTAGATGTAACTAATCTTTTTTTGGCACCTCAGAAGTGCAGCCAGGGGAAAACACATTTGTATTTATTTAAAGCAATTTTAAAATACATAATCTATCTTTCAAAAGGCAGAGAGAATTTATTTTTTAAAATAGCTCTGTGCTATTCAGCATATCCCCCCCTCCCCAAAATGGATAACTTGGGATGCTGTGAAGTTCTATGTTCTTTTGTTCCAGGATAGAAAAAAATCAGTGTCATATTTTCCGTTTCAGTTCAGTGTTCTGAAAAAGCAACAGACTTAAGAACATTATTATTCAAAATCTGGGCAGAAGTGAATGGATGTACAAGCTAATACTCCATCAAGTGTCTCATTAATTTGTTTTTAAAGTAGAGAGAGTATTAGAGGTTCTTTAGATCAGAGGTCCTCAACCTTTTGGGTATCAGGGACTGGTTCCACAGAGAAAGGTTTTTCCGTGGACCGGAGGGGGTGTGGTTTTGTGTGCTGCCTGCATCCTGTGGATGGGGCTTTGTTTGTTTGTGCAGACCAGTTGCTGTCATGCTGCGGCCCGGTACTGGTCCATGACCCGGGGGTTGGGGACCCCTGCTTTTGATGATGTTTAAATTACAAGTCATGACTGGCCATGTTAAGTGAAACTATTGACAGCTAAATTTCCTCAACATCCAGAAGACTACAGATGGACTTCAAAAATCCAGATGGCCATAAAACGATAGCAAAAAGTTCCTTACCACTGTCTAATCACTGCCTTGAGTTTTGGAGCAAAGTTTGGATAATGTTACTACAGGTTTTTATCCATGTTTTCAATCTCCCTGTGATGTTAAGACAATTGTCAATATTCAACGTATGAAATATCTCGAAGCCGAACATCAAACATATGCAGTAAGCAAAAGTGTATAATTTCAGAAGACTTAATTTTTCTTTTAAAAAGGTCATCAATGCTCAACATTAGGATGTCTCAATTTAAAAAAAAAAGACAAGTAAAAATAAAGTGTGCAAAACAAAATAAATAAAGTAAACTTGGAGCTAGTGTCAAGCATAAAGGTAAAAGGAAGGAGAATATTTGTAGCTAAGAGTTGACCTGGGGGGAGTCCTTGGTGCTCTCTGAGCTTGCTTGTTTCCTAGCAGATGTAGGAAACTAGGTAACTAGGTAACATCACCAGTGCTAGTAAGGAGTGCTGTTTGCTGTCAGTTTGTGTGGGTGGGGACATACACACACAAAGACCACCCTCATCCACCCAGACAGGCAAGACACCAGAATATAAACTGACAGCAAACAACACTCCTTACTAACACTGATGATGTTACCCAGTTGGGTAATGAAACGTCTGCAAGAAAACAACAAGCTCAGAGAGCACCAAGGACCCCTTGTCTGTCTGTCTGTCTGATTGTCTGTTTGTCTGTCTGTCTGTCTGTCTGTACAGTCTGTCTGTCTGTCTGTCTATCATCTATCCTCAAAAAAGTTTTGAGAATATATGGTTACTATCATTGGTGATGTTGCCCAGTTAGGGTAATGAAATGTCTACAAGAAAACAAGTAAGCTCAGAGAGCACCAAGGACCCCTCATAAAGATAAAATCTCCCCGAAGCTGAGTTCAAGTGTTGTCCATTTGGGGTATAGAACACTTTGATTTTGATCTTCAGAAAGTACTTCAAACTGTGCAAGGCTACAAAAAAAGTGTCTATGTGCAACAGAGTGATACCTCTTTCCTTGTGAGAACACTGTCCCTGTTGCTTCCTTGGCAACAATACAGAAGTACTCTGTCCTTCTCCTCTTCTAAGATTTTTCTTTTTTAGCTCCCTAGTCTAACCCACTATTGTGAGATTTCTTGGTATCTCCCAGTCAACCACAAGTAACATTAATTTTGCCAAGATCAGTAAGGCCAAAACATCTATTTTATTGCCTTGTTCTCACAATTCTAACTGGAGCTATCCCTGCAATGCATTGCCTGTTTGCACTGCATAAACAGGACCCAATAAAGTATGTTTGTAACAAGAGTCCTGGGATGTTAGTGGGAAACATAGAATTACAACCATCTCTTTCTTTACACACTGGGAATTGTAAGGGGGTTTAAGTAACTATTCAACTGCTAGGTTTCATGGAAATGTAAGCAAGCAAGACCCAAGGAGCTACTCTCTTATGAACAAAAATGCATAGTGCACATTTCTACAATTCAGGAGTCATAAAACCATAAAACCTGTCCTCTTTGGGTGAGTGAGTCTTCTGCTTCAGGGAGCAGATTGGAAGGAGAGCAGAGTGCAGATATTCTCTCCTGCTCATCACAAATGACAGCTTACCTGTTCCATCACCTTCTTGATGACCATCGATTTACTTGCTTGCTTTTGCTGCTACTACTTTTTCTATCTCCTCCTCTCCCAAGCTACAAAATTTGGCATCTTCTGATTGTATGGTGACAACTGGATCCTGTCAGCCAGGTTTAAACTTGCTCCCCTGTTAATAGTAGTAATACTAGTAATTACTCATAAGAACATAAGAACATAAGAAGAGCCATGCTGAATCAGGCCAAAGCCCATCGAGTCCAGCATTCTGTGTCACACAGTGGCCCACCAATTGTACATGGGGATCTTGAGCATAAAGAGAAGGCAAAACCCTCCCTTTCCCTTGACCCCCAACAAATGGTACCCAAGGGAATCCTGCCTGCCTCAACCAACATAGAGGCGGCACATGGACATCCGGACAATAGTAGTAATTGTGAGAGGGATTGGAGTCCTAGTGGACCATCACTTAAATATGAGCCAGCGGTGTGCTGCAGCTGCCAGAAAAGCCAACACAGTCCTAGGCTGAATTTACAGAGGGAGAGAATCAAGATCATGTGAAGTGCTGATGCCACTTTATAATGAGACCACACTTAGAATATTTCATCCAGTTTTGGTCACCATGACATAAAAAAGATGTTGAGACTCTAGAAAGAGTACAGAGAAGAACGACAATGATCAGGGGACTGGACGCTAAAATATATAAAGAACAGTTGCTGGAATAGGGTTTGTCTAATAAAAAGAAGGACTAGGGGTGACATGATAGCAGTGTTCCAGTATCTCAGGGTTTGTTACAAAGAAGAGGGAGTCAAGCTATTCTCCAAAGTCCCTGAAGGCAGGAAAAGAAGCAACAGATGGAAACTAATCAAGGAGAGAAGCAACATAGAATTGGGGAAAGAAATTTCCTGACAGAACAATTGATCAGTGGAACAACTTGCCTCTAGAAGTCATTGGGCTCCAACACTGGAGGTTTTTACGAAGAGATTGGACAACCAAGTGTAGGGCTTACTGCCTGAATAGAGGGTTGGACTAGAAGACCTCCAAGATCCCTTCCAATTCTGTATTCTGTATCAGTCCAGCAGAAGGTGTCCACAGCATTCTCTAAATTTACAGAATGTGATAATCTGCTGATTGTGGATTTCCCCAACATATCAGCAGTGGAGTTTCTTCTCTTTAACAGAAAACGCATGAACTGCCCAATCAAGAATGTTGGCCAACATTGTTTTGTTTTGTTTTGTTTTCCCATTCAGAGGGAAAAAAATGAAGAGGAAGAAAACAAGTGAGATGAAAGAATAAGCAGCACTTCAGAGAAATGAGATGAAGTTATAGGAATAAGTGATAGTCTGAGAAAGTCAATTGTCTTATAGAGCAATCAGAATTCAATTTTAGTAGCCTTTTGAGTTTGTTTGAATGGCGTTTTTTGAGGGGGGCATTCAAAAAAATATACGATGGAGTGGCAGCATGCTTACTTCTCATGCCAGCTTTACTGTCTAGGTAGCACAGAAAGCTACAAATGAAAACACCTTCCAAGTGACCTTATATTGATGGAAAATATGAATTCTTAAGCTTAGCAGAAGAACAAAAGAACGGGAGATGCTGCAGCAACCTCCTTAAGTAGCAAGGTAAGAAGGAGCCATTAATGGCTATAAAGAAGATTAGAAAATGTCAACAGCTTCATTTTTTTATGATGGTAAAGCTTTGTGGGAAGGGCCAGAATAAAATATTATGTGGGATATTATGTAGAATATTTTCCCTAAAGGTGATGAGGGGAAACATCTCCTTAACAAAGGTTTTTCTACTATAGGAAAACAGTCTTAAGGAGAAGCCTGTATCCATTCATAAAGCCAGACCTCTCTATCCATAAACAAAGGGCAGCCATCCGCTCCAAATAAGCAGCACAATAGGCAAGGATCCAAAACTGACAAGTTTAGCTCAGAGAAATGCCCCCCCAAAAAACGCCATTCAAACAAACTCAAAAGGCTATTAACATTGAATTCTGATTGCTCTATAAGACAATTGACTTTCTCAGGATTTGCACCTAGGATTTGCATTTCCCCATTTGCCTAAAGAGCTGTCATGACCCCCATATGACCCCATAGGAATCTGACAACAGCCATTAAAATATTAAAGGACATATTCTTGCACAAGAACAGGCATCTCAATCACAAAGCTCCAAAAGTTGTATAAAAGCCCATCTACTCTCAACCCCAATTTGTCAGCCATCCCAGAAACATGCTGCTCTTACTGTTGTTTCTGGTTACCAAAGACCTCCTTTCCAAAAAAAACTGCAGCCTGCCTCCAATTTATTTCCCTGCATCTCTGTCCCAGCTTGGAATAAGACATGGACCAGATTTTACTTCCAACAGCTTTTTAGCATACAAATGGTGAACTCACCATTTCTCATCCATTGCTAACATTTTCTTTTTCTCATTTTTTTTTCACACTGATGTACAGGGCATCATCTTTTAGTGTGGAAAATTGGAACAAATAGTATGTAATGGCACATGCAGAATTTAAGTGATTTTCCCCCCCTTTTTTTGCTAATATTTTAGGCTATTTTTCCCGTATTACATTCCTGCCATGACAGCTACAGTTGAACTTTATGCTTTTTCCGATGGGAATGGAAACAGACCATCTTTATTTTTTTTAATGATGTGACAGCTTAAATGTGTTTCCTAACTACAAAGTCAAATTTTCAAGGCAGGAGGAAGAGACAGATCAGGCATAGGTAGAAGAAAAGTTGGAGAGATAATTTCAGTCGTATAAATGAAAAATTCTGCACCAAGAACTTCTAAGCTGCCTATAATTACTTGACATGAAACTGGGGGTGTGGTGTGTGTGGTTTAGTCCAACTTCACTCCATACACAGCTTTATCATTTGACAACCACATTGTTAAAATTATTTTTTATTCCTATAAATGAGAGATGGTATGGAGATAATAATATATTATACAATATACATATAGGCATTAAGGAAAATGTGAGGAAAAAACAAATTCTTGTTTATGCTCTGTATTAATGAATTTCCTAGCATGTTTGTGATGCTCTGTCTGTCACGGAATGCTATAAACAGTATTATTTCCCAGGAAAAAAAAATGCAACCAGTTTTCAGGTAATTTAACTTTGTGAAGCTGCTGCAAATTAAGTGAAAAATATTGTTGGCAAATTGGAGTTGTGGGTTTAAATAGGTTCACTGCAGTCTAGTAGCAGAAGAGACTCTCTCCTTGGCATATCATTAGAAGGTGAAAATTCCGTACTTGCATAGGAAAACGGAGGAGTAAATGCCCATGTAAAAAGATGTTGGCATGATTCACAGTTGAAAGTTAAACTAACCCTGTCCCCCAAGAGAACTGAGTTAATATAATCTCCCCAGCACATAATGGTGTGGAACTGAAGAAAAATGGGAGTTAATTTGTTTTAATGTGATACTACATTGCTATGATAACAACATCATATGAAGATAGATATTGAGCTAGGTGTGTAAACTCTTTAGCAAATACCCAGTATTAACAAACATGGAAATTATTTAATGTTGTTTTAACTGTTCGGTCGTACCCAACTCTTGGCGACTTCATAGGCAAGTGCTCTGCATGCTTCTCTGTTAAGCACAGCTTCTTTAAATTGTTCTTTCAATGATTTAATAGATTATCAATATAACAAAGACTGGGATGAATAATTAGTATCCTTGACCTATTCCCATAGTCCAGGGGTGTCAAACTGCTGGCCTGAGGGCTGGATGCGTCACACGGAAGCCGCGCCCACCCCATTGCCGGCAATGGCAAAATAGTCCTGATATGTCACGTGATATGAGTTTGACATGTCTACCATAGTCACTCACCTTTATTGCCCACTACCTTACTTTTTTCTGACCAAACGTTTGCTAAAGGTAATGGTAAAAGTTTCCCTGGCAGTCGTGAGCTACTCTAGGACATGGTGCTCATTTCTGTTTCTTGGCTGAAGGAGGCAGCATTATCCAAAGACAATTTCCATGGGTCATGTGACCAGCATGGCTATATACCAAAGACGCAAGGAATGCTGTTGCCTTCCTACTGAAGTGGTACCTATTTATCTACTTGCATTTTCATGCTTTCGAACTGTTGAGTGAGCAGCAGCTGGGACAAGTAATGGGAACTCACCCAATTGCATACAGCTTGGGTCTCGAACCCGGGCTGTCATCTCTCCAGCTGACAAGCTCAGTGTCTTTAACCACTGAGCCATCATAGTAGCAAAAAAACAAAGCTTGCTACCATTCCACTTATTCCATGTTGTCTTTCACTCCTCTCTTTTCATATGTTTGAATGCCTCCTTATTCCATTGCCCACATCCTCCAGGCAAACATATGGATGTCATGCCAGGATGGGGGAAAAAATTCCACGTTTTCTTGTGAAAACGCCTGGAATGCAAAAATTCAGAGGTCACTTCCTTTTTCCTCAAAAGCAAAGGAGAGGACAGACCGTAAATAAATATTTTTTTCAGAGATTCATTTATGAGATTTTTTTTTTGCCTCCAGTTCTGGAAAACACACATTACTATGGATTTTTTTTTTGGGGGGGGGAAATCTAATCATTGCCAAACATTTCCAGATGCTGAAATCCAATACATCTTTCTTAACTATTTTCCAATGAAGTAATGGCCAGAATATTTTATTTGAAATCCATAAATAATGGGCTTCACTTAGACGCAGTCAGCAAGAATTATTTGCTGCTAAGTATAATGAATGCACCCAAATGTTACATTCAGCAAACTAGCAAACTGTGAAGAGTTTTATGGAGAAAATCAGTCTTAGTGTTTTGATCTTTAACTTGCAAAACTTTACAATTCTGAAAATTAATAAGGGAGCCAACATTTATAATGATATGTTTATTTTAGTTCACCAGTCTAGAGTCTCTCTTTCAGACTTCAAATTAATCAGCTTACCAACCCATATTATTAAGTGTAATGTCAAGATAATGATTGAACCATTCTGTTTCCCCCCCAGTACAGATTTCAATGTTATAACCATTGATTTGAAGGGAAGGACTTGTTTATAGGCACGAATAGGAAAGGATTGATGCAGGAGTTTATACTTGGTAAGGTACTTCCCATTTTATATTAATTCAAGTCATCTTCTTCTATTTAACTCATATTATATGGCCACTCTTCAGGTTCAAAAGAAAAGTAGGTTCTGTTTGATATTATCATATTTCTGTGAATGTAGCCAAGTCTGGTTTTCGATTCTGTCTTGTATCTTCCTTCCTTCCTTCCTTCCTTCCTTCCTTCCTTCCTTCCTTCCTTCCTTCCTTCCTTCCTTCCTTCCTTCCTTCCCTCCCTCCCTCCCTCCCTCCCTCCCTCCTTCCTTCCTTCCTTCCTTCCTTCCTTCCTTCCTTCCTTCCTTCCTTCCTTCCTTCCTTCCTTCCAATGTTTTTTTGGAAACAAGTCTACAGGCATTTGTGAGCATTAGACAATCAACTGGAAATTGTGTATAACCTTATCAGTAAACTGTATATGTTATCATCTCTCCTTTTCCTTTACTTGATTTAGATGTTTCTCCCAATAAGAAGCATGAACATTTACCTTGGGACTTCACTGTAGTGACATAAGCTGGTAAATATGGTTTAAGATCTCAAGCACTTTATAAAAAGTGTAGGAACTCTTTCATCAGAAATAGATTCCTAACAGACTATCCATGGGAAAGAAGAGACCCACAAATACCAATAATGTCACTTTAGTTAATGTTAATCTTTATCTAGGACTCAAACAAAGAGGGAGAAAACTTAGTTTCTTTGGTCAACCATAAAAACCTCAAAATGCAAACTGCATTGATTCTAGAACATCAAAGTCATTGATGATCATTTATTTTACGTGTAATAAATTTTGAACTCATGTACGGACAATCTTTTTTTAATCCCTTCTTAAATCACATCATCCTGCATTATCAAATACCCAGCCTAAATTATGTAGAGACTTAAATATAGATTATATAAATTATATAGTGAATATAATTGAAAGCATTTTAAAGCTTTCTATAATAAAATATGTGAAACATTTTTGGTACTTTAGATCTCTGTGTCAATTATTATCCCCACTGGTGTTATTCAATTAAGCCTATATTAATTTATTGGGTTGAGTTAGTTATTTTTCTATCTTTATCCAAGCTACTGATGAAAAGCATCGTGAAGGAAAAGAAGGAATGGCAATAAACTTTTATAAAAAGGCAGAAATTGTTCAAATTCAATCAGCAGTTGTGTTTATTCTCTGTTAAACTTTTCACTATTTACTGTAGAGACACAGAAAAGGTGCAATTGAATTGGGAGACCATCTTAATTTAGGAATGTTCTTCAGAGGTTGCTAAATTGCATAAGAACACATGAGAATTGAGGTTCTGCTGAAATGAACAATTTAAGCCTCCTCTTCTATTAGAATAAGCAAGTTTGCACTGTTACAAAACTGTACTTTTGGATGCATGTGTATTACAAAATACCTACAAAGATCAGAACATTGCAAATTATGTATTCCCTATGACACTGTGTGGAAGTGAAGACTAAACTCCACTTCTAAGCAGGATGGTAAGAATATCAATGCTTTAGAACTTTGCCATTGGAGAAGAATTCAGACAACCAGTAACACAAGCAAGTGGATCATTGAATGAATCAACCCATCCAGTTGAGGCACAAATGACTAGATTAGACTCACATTATCCTTCTTTGGACCCACCTTCTGGAGAAGGCTTTGAGACCAGGAACAGTAGAAGAAAAGAGAAGAAGATGATGACCAGTAGCCAGGTGAATGCAGTTATGGCGACCACAGGTGTGTTAGGAGACCTAAAGGACCAGGTTAGGAACAGATCTCCATCGAGAAGATCTACCTATGTGGTTGCTAAAACTCAACACTGACTTCAGGGCACATCAATGTATTACAATAGCAATGAAGACATCTCCCTTAGTCTTGCGGGACCGTCTTCTGCCTCATGAATCCCAGCGACCAGTTAGGGCGCATATGGTTGGCCTCCTATGAGTCCTGTCTGTTAGACAATGTCATCTGGTGGGGCCTAGGGCAAGGGCCTTCTCTGTTGCTTCCCCAGCCCTCTGGAACCAGCTTCCCTCAGAGGTTCGTACTGCTCCCTCCCTCCTAGCTTTCCAGAAACTGCTGAAGACGTATCTATGCCGACAGGCTTGGGGCGTATGAGCTGTGCTCTGCCCCTCGGCCCTAGGAGTGTCCCTCCATCAGCGACTGTCAGCTGATTGTGTTTGTATGTGGTGTGAATGCAATCAATTTTTAAATTTTTATTGTATTGTTGTATTGTTGTTGTGAGCCGCCCTGGGTCTTGGGAGAAGGGCGGCATATAAATTTGATTAAACTTAAACTTAAACTTCAGTGGTATATTTTTAGCCCACTGAAATTAGGAAGGATTTGACACCTCTCATATGAGCTGTATTACTTTTATGAATGTGCCATGTCAATGGTTTCAAAACCATTAGCTACTCTCTTAGAACTATTTTTTGATGAAAAGGATGTTTTCTTCCAAGCCCGATAGAGAGAAATAGAGGTGGGGAAAAAAATCTCATACCTCTGAGCACTTTTTTCTTTAACTTTTTTTCATTTGAAATTTCCAAGGACTTACAAGAATCAATACCTCTCTAGAAAAAAGGCTGGTCAGCGTGACATATATCTCTAACTGTATAACTTTTTTTCATTTTATGTAGGATTTTGTGAAATCCAGTTGAATACCTTCAGTTTGACACTTTCATTTTCCCCTCCCCATTCTTGGTCTAAAGATAAATCATTCACTTCAGCACAAATTGACAACAGGGTGTTCTCCCCCCCCCCCGCCAAAATGGACCCCCGTTATCTGTACAAAATAATAAACTAAATATTTTAAGGGTCGCACTATCCAGGAACTGCCCGTCTTTTTCAAATTTCAGTGGTGTTACAACCATTCTCATCTCTGAGAGAGATCTTAGCATTCTTCTCTGGAGCTACTTCATCAAGAGATTTGTAATTTGTAAGTGCATATTATCAAAGTATCGAGATAATCTTGCAAGATTTGGGGTCATATGGGTGGAAGGATGCATAATTCACTGTGCAAGATTGTGTGATTACAACCAGGTTCTAAAAAAGCTTCTCAACTTTTGAGGTAACAACTCACTTTTCCAGCTGATTAACTGAAAGAGTTGAAAGAGAGCAGAACACAAGATGAGATGGGCAGCCATAGAAATTGAATTCAAATAAATAAATAATAAGCATTATGGACATCAGTCAAAAATGGTGTAGGGACTCCTGCTTGGGCAGGGGGTTGGGCTAGATGACCTACAAGATCCCTTCCAACTCTGTTATTCTATTCTTGTAACATTCCAATTTACAATATAATCATGATTTATTGAACCAATTCATTGATCTGGAGAGCAAATTCATCCTTTCTCTTCTATTATCGTTCATTCCAATCAAAAATACGTATGGGTGGTGATCAATTAAGGGCCTGCAACAATTAGCCCTCTGATTTCCTTTCTATTGTTTTATTGCTTTGATTTCTATTTTTGATTTATGTTACATGAAGGTCCTTTAAGCATACTGTGTTATTATGTGCATTCATACCAATAAAGAACTCCAGGGACAACTTCTAATCATAGGATTAGACTGTCGGCAAAAGTATAGGTTTTTGACCCCTCTTCTAAAATGTGGTGCAATGATCCAGATCCTTTAAAACATCAGGATCTCTAGCAGAAATCAATTAACTGATTAAAGAGTCTGATTAATTCACAATATTGCTCAACTCTTCAATGCTCAAGGCCATCAAAGAAAAAAAAAAGAGGGAGGAAAAAAGGTGAATATATTTTATAGACAACGTAAATTAAAGTGGAAAGGCAGAAAAGAAATTCTATTCTTAACGAAAGAAGGAGAGAGGCAAAATATTATTACTTTGAAAATCACAGATCAGCTTTCAGTCCAGCTCTACAATTAAAAAAAAAAACACATTCATTTAATGAATAGACAGATTAACAGAACAAAACTACCTACTCTTCACAAAAATTAAGAATTAGGAACTTATGTCAATAGCTAGTTATCCACCTTTTTGAAATGCACATTTCCATAACAATAAGCTGTGTCTTCTTTCACAGTCTTCTCTTCTTATCAAACCACACTACGGTGGCACTTATTGTGAAATCTCACAGTGCTTAATGAATTAAAATGTGTTTGCTTAAGAGTCTGCTGTAAGAACATAATACACATTTTGATAAGGTTGAAAGGCAAATGTTCTCAAAGTAATTTGGCTTATAAAGAGTAAGTACATGATTGAGGGGACTAAAGAAAGATTTCTGAATTAAATGCAGGAGTTGGAATCTTTCTCTCCTTGGTAGATTTTAAATACCAAGATGTATTGTACTTGTCTAATGTCTGTCACAACTTTAGACTTTTCTGGATTTTTTTACCACTAGTGGTGAATGACTTAAACAAGCGTATATTGAAAATTCTCAGTCATCCAGGTCATGGTTCTCCCTAAGGTCCTTTCCAAAAGGCAGCCGGACTTTCTTTTGTTGAAGGAAAAATCTTCATCAAGGTCCAGTCCATGCTGGGAATAAACAAACATGGAGACTGCTCTTGAAAGAAGGTTGTAGTTTATTGAAAAGGAGAGCCAGACAGAAAGATGGCTCTGGAAAAACTGACCATATGTAGTAAGGAGTGGGTTTTTATACCTTCTTGGGCTTTTGTTTGGAGTTGTTCCTGTGGTATGAACTTTGACCTGAGTCTGCCTTTCTGGTATTCTGATGGTGGTGGGTTAATCCTATTATGTCTCAAAGGTCATATCCTGCTTCCTTGGGGCTGTGGCTGATGACTGTTGTATTTTTTGGTGTGAGGGATTGTTGATTCTAGGGATCTTTCTTTCTAATTCCAGCTTCCTGACTCCAATGTTTCTGACAAGATTATCACATCTGCATTTCTGCAGACCTGGTTTCTGTTTGGGGCAGAGACACTTGAGGAGGGGGTGTTGGTTTCTGCCTTTAAAATCCTTTGGGGAAATATATTCTGCCTTTTTAATATTTCCCAAAATATTTCTTTCTCTCGATTCTTCCCACACTTTGTTTCTGGAACATGTTTCACTTCTCATCCAGGAACCTTATTCAGTTTTGAAGACAAAATCACAACTGTGTCTCACTTGCTTTGGCCATGTCATGTGGGGGATTTCACTAAAAAAAAAAAAAGCAATTATATTTGGAAAAGTTAGTACTAAAAGAAAACCAGGCCATCAAAGAACATGGTGGGTGGACACAGTGAAAGCTGACACCAACCAGAGCATAGAACAACTCAAAGAAGTAGTGCAAGATAAGAAGATGTGGAGAGACCTGGACCACAGAATGGCCAAGAGTTGGGCACAATTGAATGGATAACATTATCATCACCTGAGTGAAGAAATAGAGAGAATGCTTGTCAGATTTAGCATGAGATAAATTCTTTCAGAAGCGTGGAATAAAATTCAAAACAATCTCTATGGGCTAGAGAAATGGGGTGAGATTTATAGAGCAAAACAATTCTATTTAGTGGGGTTCAAACAGGAAAAGGGATTGGGATCCAATGTGGTCATATTCATATCTGTTGGTGAGTGGGACCTTAAAGAAGCTGTTGGTGAGCTAAACAAGATTAGAATAGAATAGAGCTGGAAGGGACCATGGAAGTCTTCAAGTCCAGCCCCCTGCTCAAGCAGGAGAACCTACAGTATATCATTTCTGACAAGTGGCTGTCCAGTCTCTTCTTAAAAATCTCCAGTGATGGAGCACCCACAATTTCTGAAGGCAAGCTGTTCCACTGGTTAATTGACTCACTGTTAGGAATTTTCTCCTTAATTCCAGGTTGCTTCTCTCTTTGATCAGTTTCCAAGCATTGTTTCTTGTCCTGCCTTCTGGTATTTTGGAGAATAATTTGACCCCCTCTTCTTTGCGTCAGCCCCTCAACTACTGAAATACTGCTATCATGTCACTCCTATTTCTTCTTTTCTTTAGACTAGACAAACTCAATTCCTGCAGCCATTCTTCATCTGTTTTAATCTCCAGGCCTTTGATCATCTTAATTACTCTTCTCTGAATTTTTTTCAAAGTCTCAACATCTTTTTTGTAGTATGGTGACCAAAATTAGTTGTAGTATTCCAGGTGTGGTCTTACTAGGGTTTTATAAAGCGGCACTAATACTTCGCATGATCTTGATTCTATGCCTCTGTTTATACAATCCAGGACTGTGTTAGCTTTTTTGGCTGCTGCTGCACACTGCTGGCGCATAGTCAAGTGATCGTCCACTAGGACTCCAAGGTCCCTCTCACAGTTACTGTTTTTGAGCCAGGACTCACCTAATCTGTACTTGTACCTTTGATTTTTCCTGCCTAAAGGTAAGACTTTGCTTTTTTCCACATTAAAGTTCATTTTGTTGGATAGGACCTATTGTTCAAGTTTGTCAATATCTTTTTGGATCCTGAGCTTGTCTTCTGGGGTGTTGGCTATTCCTGCAAGTTTAGTGTCATCCGCAAATCTGATGAGTTCCCCTTCTATTCCCTCATCTAAGTCATTTATGAAGATATTGAAGAGTACTGGACCTTAGATGGAGCCTTTTGATACCCCACTGCTTACTTCTCTCCACGTGGATGTAGTACCATTGAGGACTACTCATTGAGTACAGTTTGTCAGCCAGCTACAAATCCATCTGCTGGTGATGTTGTCTATCCCACCTCTTCCAAGAAGATCCCTAAAGCCAAGCTACATCGCAAGGCTGCTATGAGAATATATATGAAGAAGGAATGCTATTTACAGCTCTTTGGATACAACAGCAAATGCAGGATATATGTTTAATAAATAATCAAACAAGTTGCTTAGCTGCTGGCCTGTAGTTGTTCTGATAGGAAAATATATTGATTTTTTTTCTTTTTAAAACTTTTTAACATTGTATATTGAAAAAAACAAACCATAGAAACTTCTATTGGTAAACTTTCACCTAACTGCAAGCATAAAAGTGTGATAAGTCAACTCTGATAAAAATCAACTTACACAAATCAAACTTCTTCCTTCTTTACCGCCCCAACCCTCCATTGTGATTAATATCAGAAGACTCTGGCTCTGTAGGCACCGAATCATATTTAGCAATTCCCTTGGCTTCTGATATTTTACCTGATATGAGACACATTATTTTTAAAGCTGTCAAAGCTGTAAGTTTTTAAAGAACTTTGAGGTCCTTCGGAAACCCTATTCTGCATGCGAGACCATGTCCCCTTGCTTGTACACTCTTGAATAATCACGGCATTTCTACAATCCACTTTTTTTTCTGTCTTGAGCAGTTCTACCCCAAGACAAGCAACTGGGGCCTGAGATAATCTTAGCTGTTCCTTTGTGAGTTTATTTATCTGATTACTCTAGCTACCCATCTCAGCAAGGGACTCTGGGCAGTGTACATCATAAGATATAAAAAACAATTAAATATTATTTTAAAAAAGGTAAGCACTCACCTATGAAAGAGACAGTTTTGAGGGTTTCTTTCAAACTGGTTTGAGAATGGTTTAAACCATTAAAGAGATAGGCAACCTTGGCTCTTTTATGACTCATGGACTTCAACTCCCAGAATTCCTGAGCCAGCCATGCTGAGGGGAAAGAGAGAGGTTTCCAAACTGAGCCAAGCTGGCTCAGGAATTCTGGGAGTTGAAGTCCACGAGTCGTAAAAGAGCCAAGGTTGCCTACCCCTGGTTTAAACATTTATGGACTTCAGAGTTAGCCCACATCATCAGGTTCTTAGATTTATTGTTATTTTTGTTATTACCTTCGTCTGTGACAGTTTACTGAGGGTCTCATCATAATTATTTGGAGAATAGCTATCTTGATTTGCAAATATGTCGCCTACTTTACTGATTGATTTCATTTACAATACAAAGAATAAGAAAGGAAGATTTGTTCCCCAAGTTATGCCCATATTTCATTTCTCAGCTTTATATGTCATCGCTGAACACAAAGAAACTTGCTGAATATCAATGAACTAAGTGGGAAAGCTTAGTTCTGTTTCGCTGGAATGTGATCCTGGTCCATGAAGCCCTTTGCTCTGTCCTCCTAAGATTTGCTTCAGATTAACATGCAAAAGGACATGGCCAGGGGTATTTTCTCCCCTCCGTCTAGTTAGTAGCAAATGCCAATAACATTTAGTTTTCTGTCTGCAGATTCTACAGTAAACTGCAATGTTTCTTCCTTTACTATCAACCTCTTATTGCCCCAAATAGGCAATTTTTAAAAAGAAAGAAAGAAAGGAAGGAAGGAAGGAAGGAAGGAAGGAAGGAAGGAAGGAAGAAAGAAAGAAAGAAAGAGGGAGGGAGGGAGGGAGGAAGGGAAGGGAAGGGAAGGGGGAAGGAAGGGAGGGGGAAGGGGAATGGAACAGAGGGAGGGAAGGAGGAAGGAACGGAGGGAGGATGGGAGGAAGGGAGGAAGGAGGAATTAAGGAAGGAAGGAAGGAAGGGAAGAGGGAAGGAAGGAAGGGAGGATGGGAGGAAGGGAGGAAGGAGGAATTAAGGAAGGAAGGAACGAAGGGAAGAGGGAAGGAAGAGAGGGAGGGAAAAGGGAAGGGCAAAGGGAGAGAGGGAGGGAGGGAGGCAGGAAGGAGTGAAAGGGAAGGAAGGAAGGAATTAAGGAAGGAAGGAAGGAAGGGAAAGGGGAAGGAAGGGAGGGAGAGGGAAGGGAAAAGGAACAGATGGAGGGAGGGAGGAAGGAAGGAAGGGAAGGGGAAGGAAGGGAGGATGGGAGGGAGGGAGGAAAGAAGGAGGAATTAAGGAAGGAAAGAAGGGAAGGAGGGGGAAGGTAAGGGCAAAGGGAGGGAGGGAGGAAAGAAGGGAGGGAGGAAGATGGGAAGAAGGGGGAAGGAAGGAAGGCAGGAAGGAGAGAAAGGGAAGAAAGGAAGGGAGGGAGGGAGGGCGAGAGGAAGGGAGGAAGGAAGGAAGGAAGGAAGGAAGGAAGGAGGAATTAAGGAAGAAAGGAAGGAAGGGAGGGAGGTAGGAAGGAAGGAAGGAAGGAAGGAAGGAGGAATTAAGGAAGGAAGGAAGGAAGGAAGGCTGGAAGGAAGGAAGGAAGGAAGGAGGGAGGGAGAGAAGGGGAAGGAAGGAAAAGGGAAGGAAGGGAGGATAGGAGCTCTCCTCCTTTGAGATGAGCTTGATCCTGATGGCACAATAGACACATCCATGGACTTTCCTCCATTGCTTTCTTCCGGTAAGGTGTTTCTCGACTTGTTGGCTTTTAAAACCTGAACATTTCCTGGGAGGGTTTCATTTGAGACACTAACCAGGCCCTCTTAGCGTCCGTCACTTTTTGCCACGATAAACTAGCCCACTGTTGAAAGTAGAGCAATATGGCAACTACCGTACTTCTTTGTAGCCCCAGGTATCAGTAGGAACCAGCCAATGTTTCCAAAATCTGTGTCGTTGGTTTTTTGTTTGGCTGTGCACAAGCTGTAAAGTTTCTGTGTGAAACTTTAACAAGAAACTGTTCTTCCTTGTTTGCCTGGAACTCCAAATTATGGTGGCTGTTTAAACATCTGAATAGACAAAGGTTCTTCTCATGAGAGAATGAGAGAGAAATGAACTCTTTTTCAAAAGAGACTTGTGAGATCAGACAAACAAAATGCAAAACACCGGGCAACCAGACAAGTAAACACCATTAATTTTTAAGTACCAGGTTTTTTTGTTTTTTGTTTTTTGTAATAGGAAGCCAAGATTTTAGTAAGAACAGAAAGGTATGTTTTCTTTTTAAGACAAATCCTGCAGATGGCACTCTTACTTCATGAATTGTTTGAGAAAAGAAATAAAACACAAATGTATGTATATACCGTATACCGGTATATTTCTCTATCCATCCTACTCTGTTTCAGTCTGCTCCAATCTGTGCACGTTGTTTGCTTAAATTGTTATTTATTAGATAGTAAGCTAGAGATAGAGGTAATTTGCATCAGTTAAAACTAATTTTACATAAGGTCGTGGATTTATTCATTGGGCTGACCTGAAATTTAGGTACCACTTCAGTGCAATATGCTGGGTTTTTAATATAATCTGTCCTCGTGAACCAAGCAAATATTACAAAATGAAAGTGTTATAATTATACTAATTGCAGAAAACAACTGCCCTGTGTCATGTCATTTTTAAAAATATTTGTTAGCACTTCCTCTACTAAAAAAAAATAAGATTATTCAGGTTGACAATAAGTTAACATGCTTTATTTCCATTTCTTAATGTACACCAAAAAAGTTGATCTTTTGTAGCTCAGTATTAAAAAACACTAAAATAATATTTCCATTTTTTCATATGCAAATATTAGAGAAATAATTTCATCCATTATCCAATGGCTAATATTATCAAGGTGGGATACCAACAAGGAAAAAAAATGTCATAATACTGTTGTTCAGGTTTGTTTTTTTAAAAAAATCAGCTTACATTACAAGGAACAAAGGGTATGTATTGTCAAGTTTTACTATTTGAGTAGTTTGAAAAGGGAAAAAATATAAAGGATTTGTATTCAGTTTTTCCCTGGAAAGTTATAAAAAAAAACCCCTTAATATTGAGATAATTAAAATAACCAAAACAGTTGATAAAAATATTGAAAACAAGTCATACAATAAACATAAAAAACCTTAACCATGAAACACAAAACATAAAATAAGCATAAAAAAAGCAACAAATGAAAAAAGAGAAAAAGAACAGCAATAAAAAATCATAAAATGGCAAAGAAAAAACAGCAATGAATATGAAAACTTCAGATTTTGCCCCTATTCCATGCCATTTTTTTTAATAAAAATTCTTTTATTAAAACCATTAACATTGAACATAAAAACATATTATGCAGCAATCATCATGACACCTGGTGTACAATACTAAGTATTAGTCTTTGAAAACGTCTGAGTTAGTAAGCCTTTTTCCCCCACTCCTCGTGTCTAGCCTCAACTATACTCCTGTTACATTTTATTTTGATTGGTGTTTCCCCTATCCGTTTCAATATTAATGTGATCAACATTAAACCAAAGATCCTATTGCTAAGCAATCTTCCTAGAACATAGCATACAACACTAGGCATTAATCTCTGTAAACATCTGTTTTAGTAAACGTTCTTCCCTCCTCCCTTACATCTTCAAGTACGGTATACTCCGAATACATTTTGTTTGATTGGTGTTTCTCCTATATATGGTCTATCTACTGTATCTAATCTATTGCATATTGTGCGTTTGTGCTTCTGAGTTGACTTCATCCCATTACTAGTGCAATCTTTTATGGTCCCCAACCAGAGATCCTGAGGTAAAAGTTTCATATCCTGAGGTAGAGATTCAGTCTACTTGAACAATATTAAAGCAAACAACGTTAGTCACAAGGTTATGTTAAGAGGCATTAGTTATAGAACATATACATTCAACGTTGCCATTTTTTTTTCTTTCTAAATTTACAAATACATTCCCAGTCTTTCCCTTACTGGAAGAATAAATGGCAGTTCAAATTAATGGCTAATATGATGGCTAATTGACTGGGATTTTGAACACTTAACTCCCAATGTTCAAAGATCCATTGTCCCAACCAATTATCATATTGTCTAATTATATAGCTTTATTCTTAGCAATGACTTGCAGGTCTATAATATTCGTAGCTCTAGGATTTGGTCAGTGGTAGTCCTGACTGTGATCACAAAAGAATATTCTAATGACCCATCTTGGTTAGTTTCCAATTCTGAAATTTCATAGTCTCTGGACTTTCCATTCTAAAGCAGTGTTGAAAGAAAAATCTTCAGGTCCAGTCCAAGCCCGGAATAAACAAAATGGAGGCTGTTTGGAAAGAAGGTTGTTGTTTATTTAGTTGCCAGAAATTTCAGTGACACAGCATGTTTCTGGGGTAGCTGACAAAATGGAGTTGAGGTAGATGGCTGAGCTTTGCATTTGAGGTTCTTACTGTTCCTGTGGCATGTACTTTGACCTGAGCTTGAGTGTATCCTTGTGATATTCTAATGGTGAAGGTTTAATCCTATTATGTCCTAAAGGTCATGTCCTGCTTCTTAGGGGCTTTGGCTGAAGGCATTTTTGCTTATGAATAGGTGGCCCAGTCATTCTAAATAGGATTATCAAATCTGCATTTCTACAGAGCTGACCTGCTCAGTTTCTGTGTGGGAAACTTGGGCAGAAAAGTCTTTTAAGATTTTTTCCCCTCCATTATTCCTTTGGGGAAATATAATATTCGGCCTTTTTAAAATATATTCCTAAAATATTTCCTTTTCTAGGAGGGTGGGTGGGTGCTGACTTCCAACAGCAGTTTCCTTTGAAACCTCCTCCAAATTTAAGTAATTCTTTTCTGCTTCTGATTTCAGAATGAGCCAACCCCGTTTATTACTCTGAATATATTTCCCTTCAGTTCTATGTAGGCTGTTTTCTAAAAGCATAAGGCAAAGAAATCTTGATGGACACCATTTTAAGAGCAACATTTCTTCCTCTATTCTCCCAATTAGACAATGTGATTAACCACAGAGCCCAGAAGATGGTATTTTCAGCAACTTTACAATTTTCCACATAGCTGGTTTAAAAAAAAAAGTCCTTTTATTTTCCTTTTCGGCAATAATGAATATTTAACCATTTGCCCACAAGCTGCTTTAACATCTGTTAGTGAAAGTCTATAGAGCACATTTGTCTTGAAAAATATAACAGACAGAAATCTACTTTCAAAAGAAAGTTTGGTCTACTCAAATGGCCAAATCCCCATTAAGTGGGAAAGTGGAAAATAAATTGCTGAATCCACTTGAGCATTTTTAATGACCTCTGGTGCTAAATAGTGTAAAGCAGTGGTGGGATTGAAATATGTGAACAACTGGTTCTCTGTGTGGATGCCGCTTCTGGAAGTCCATTCTGGGCCTGGGCAACAAAAAAATAGCTACTGGTTCTGCCAAAGAGGTGAATCCCACCACTGCCTTGAAGGTCTTCTACTTCAGACCCCTGCTCAAGCAGGAGAACCTATACTATCTCAGACACGTGACTGTCCAGTCTCTTCTTATAAACCTCCAGTGATGGAGCACCCATGATTTCTGAAGGCAAGCTGTTCCACTGGTTGATTGTCCTCACTGTCAGGAAGTTTCTCTTTAGTTCCAGGTTGCTTCTCTCTTTGATGAGTTTCCAACTATTGTTTCTTGTCCTGGCCTCTGGTGCTTTGGAGAATAATTTGACCCCCTCTTCTTTATGGCACCTCTCAAATACTGGAACACTGCTATCATGTCACTCCTATTTCTTCTTTTCTTTAGACTAGCCAAACCCAAGTCCTACAGCTATTCTTCATATGTTTTAGTCTCCAGGCCTTGGATCATCTTAGTTGCTCTTCTCTGAACTTGCGCTAGACCATAGAACATAGAATAACAGAGTTGGAAGGGACCATGTAGGACCTCTTACTTGAGTAGGATACCATTCCAGATAAGTGGCTGTCCAGTCTCTTAAATGGGGCACTCACAATTTCTGAAGGAAAAACATTCCACTGGTTGATTGTTCTCACCATTAGGAAATTTCTCCTTAGTTCTAGGTTGTTTCTCTCCTTGATTAGTTTCCATCCATTCTTTCTTGTCTCGCGTTCTGGTGCTTTGGAAAATAGTCTGACCCCTTCTTCTTTGTGGCAGCTTTCAAATATTGGAACAGTGCGATCATCCTAGCAACTAGTAACTAGAGAAAGACAGAGAGAACTAACATTGTTATCCATTCAAAAGAACAGCGCTTATATTTAATTGCCAAGATAGTTTGTTTAATTAGGAATTACTTACCATGTGTTTGCTATAGTTGTGCACTCATCCCCATTCATTCTTTCATCTGCCAATCCAAATCACTATTGGGCATGATATGCACAATTGCTTCTTGACTGTAAAATCTGGTACTTGTGCAGGTTCCATCTGTGAATGCCAAAAGGGAGATATTTACATCATGAGAATGGGGGGGGGGGAATCACATCTTTACTTGAAAGCACTAGGGTAGCTTCTCAAGCTGAGAATGTTATTAACTTTATTTAACATCTAAAAAATGTTGTAGCATCCCATATTTTCTGCCCTTGTGCTTTATGTTCTAAATTCATATTATGACCTGTTGCAACTTTATCTACCGTGATTCTTCTTACTGGCAGCTTCCCTTATCGGAACACAATGCTATATTTTTGTTAACTCAGTAACTAACTGTAGGGTGATAAAATAAATTTATGACACATTTAATATTTATTTTTTCCATCTCTGGTTCATTTTTTACGGAGATATTAGTTACTCCAATTTATTTTCACCGTCTGTGTTGTCATATTTCTATATTATTCAGCTACCAACTTTCTATCTTGCTTTTTGATCTTAACCCATATTGTTTCATTCTGGCTTTGGGGGGTTGTGTAGTCCAGTCTGCAGTTGTTCTTTCCAGGCCTACCAATACAATGCAAACATCAAAACATGGGTTTTTGCTGTTAGGTTTCATCAGGTACCTATTGACCAGGCTATGATCTATGAAAGAGGTCTTCAGATGCAGACCCTCACTGAGTCATAAACCCAGCAAATAAACATATTTTGGAGTTCTCATATCTTCTAAGTTAAAATACACCTAAAGAGGTTGAGAAAAACCACTCTCTTTTTTTTTGGTGGGTGAGAGGTGATATATGCACTAAACCAGGGGTGTCAAACTGCCGGCCCATGGGCCGGATGCATCACGTGGAAGCCATGCCCACCCCATTGCCGGCAATGGCAAAACCAGCCCAATACATTGTGCGACGTCACATGACGTCACAGGTTTGACATACCTGAACTAGACCTTTGTGTATTGCCTCTGATCTGATTTGTTTGATAAATTCTGTTGGGAGTGTTGATCCATTGGGAATGGACCTTTGAATCAAGTGAGACATTCACAGCTCCAACTTGGGTCAATTCTTCCATTGATTTGGAAGAATTCAGTTTTATTCAACTTTCAATTCAGTTCAGAAATACAAATTCATTTGGAGAATCAGCCAAATATTTCCAACTCTGAACTGAAACTTTGCACAGTTCTGGAGCAGAGGTTAGAATTAATTATTCAGAGACATCATTTCTTACCAAATAGATGATTGGTGTGTTGAATCTTTCAAAAGGACATGTACCATAAGTATTAGGACAGTGGTGACGAACCTATGGCACGGGTGCCAGAGGCGGCACTCAGAGCTCTCTCTGTGGGTACACTCACCATCGCCCCAGTCCTAGTCCTTCAGCTGGGTTTTATAAAACCTTTTCGCTTTAGGCCTCCACCATGTGTAAAAGAAAAAAAGGTTCAATCAGTCAATTTCAACTTCTTGTGGGGAAAAAGAAGATCTTGCAAAGTTGGAATTGATTGATTGAACTTTTTAGTCCCACCCAGTCTGCCATTACCACTGCAGCCACGCCGACCCAATTGGCCATGCCCAGACAATGGGCCACACCCACCTGGCACTCGACAATGCATAAGTGGGTTTAGGGTTGCAGTTTGGGCACTCAGTCTCTAAAAGGTTCTCCATCACTGTATTAGGATCTGAATTAAATGTATTTTTTTAAAATGCCATAGCAGATGGGAGCCTTGGACAGTATAACTGACCTCTGTTTGTCTGTCTATTCTCTCTCTCTCTCTCTCTCTCTCTCTCTCTCTCTCTCTCTCTCTCTCTCTCTCTCTCTCTCTCTCTCTCTCTCTCTCTCTCTCTCTCTCTCTTTCTCTCCCCTAGTTAGCCTATTGATCTAGTGCAGCAGTTCTCAACTTTTTCCAGGGCTCTACCCCGGCCCGCATTGCGCATGCGCATCGCGACGGGGTGCATCGCGCATGCGCAGCGCGACGGGGCACATCGTGCATGCGCGGCGTGACGGCCCACATGACAAAGGGGAAAAAAATGTCCGACCAAAAAAAAAATGTCCGACCCCCCAAAAAAATGGCCGACCCCCCCAAAAAATTGCGGGCCCACATTGCGCATGCACGGCGTGATGGCCCGCATTGCAAAGGGGAAAAAATGGCCAACCAAAAAAAAATAAAAAATGGTGGACTGCGGCGTTTGGCGACCCCCGTGAAATGATTGTTCGACCCCAAATGGGGTCGCGGCCCACAGGTTGAGAACCGCTGATCTAGTGATTAAGACATCAGGCCTGAAACTAGGAGACAATGAGTTCTAATTTTTCCTTAGGCACAAAACCTGGCTGGATGACTTTGGGCCAGTCATTCTCTCACAACACACATCAGGCTTGGGTGACAAGCCATCAGTTAATTCCTATCACAGCCAATGGATTAACTGTTAATCTAAAAAGCAGACCCTGCACCTGCAGAAAATGATAGGAAGAAAAAAAATGTATGTGTGTGTATGTGCGTGTGTGTGTGTGTGCATCACACTTATAGTTTATGATGTGCTCCATGTGATCCCTTTTCCTAAACAAATGTCTATGTATACCCCTTTAGCCAAGAGAAAGCAAAATGGCACTTCAACGCATATTGTGTTGTTCAGTTTTGTTTTTTCCCTTTTAAACTGATCTGACTTCCATCAAATTATTCCCTTTTAACGATTTATAAAATGCCACACATTTCTCAACAAATACTGAATATCTCAATATGAATGGTGTGGTGGCCTCGGGGTGAAGACACTCGCCTCTTACTAGGAAGATTGAGAGTTCAATCCTAGGCAGCGACAGATGTTTCTCTATCTGGCTGCCAAGAGAAAATATCTGTTGTGAACTCTGTGTAGGCATCAGGAAGGGCATCCAGCCAGTAAATGGTAAGCTCCATTCAGTCACCATGACTCCACTCCAATAAAAAGGATTAAAGAGTCGGGAAAAAAAAGAAGAAAAAAAACCATGAATATCTCAGTACAAAGAGGCCGGGATGTGACTGTGGAGTAATAAAAGAAGTGAATCAAGGTTAGTTGTGAAAATCAAGAAATGTGTAGATGGCTTATTTTTAATTTATTATTTGCTATTGTTTTGAATTGCACCCCACCAATTTCATAGAATCAGATGGATCCTATATCTAATAAATAATAAAATAAAAATAAAAATAAAAATAAAACCAAATGCTTCCACTGGTGTGCTTATGATGGAATATCTTTTCTGTGCTTCATTTAAATTCCCCACTCAATAGTGATGAAACATAGAAGATCAAGCTAATAACTCACCACTGTATTATTTTTAGGGGCTACAAAGTTCTAATAAATTTGACTGGCAGGTAATAAACTTGACCACTAATGTGTGATTTCCTTTAAAACTTCCATAAATGCGTAATGATTCTCCTTTCATTTCAAATCCTGCTGATGGAAAATTGGGCCCTTCTTCACAGAAACCATATTTCACATGCATGATCAGATATTGGCCTCCAACCCATCAATCATATAACTATAAATATATCCTTACTTTCAGGCCAATGATAGGTATGATGTGTTTTCCAAATGCTTTATTGTATCATTCATAGTGCCTTGGTGTCAACCATGCTGCTTGGGTGTTGATTGATGCACACATCATAAACGTCTAGGTGAAGTCTGTTTGTTCACTTCTCCCCATATCCCAGTTCTAGTCCATTAACTACTCATCACCCACTATGCTATCTGGGACAAAGAACTGGATGAAATCCACTATTTGTTATAGAAGATCTGACTAGAAAACGAATCTTATCTCTGTATTTGAAGCAGGCAGTTCTCTCTAGTGAGTCTGAAAGTAGTAAATCTGCTTTCAAGAATGCAGATGTAATTCAGCATCAAGTGGCATACCAGTGCGGTACCCAAGGCTTGTACATTGTCTCTTCTGAAGAAATAGGCACAGTTGGGGAGGGCAATAATATCAATAACCTGCAAAATAGGTGGACTACACTACTCTAATCACGGAAAATGCAAAGAACTTGCCAACATTTTGTAGGAGAGGCAGTTTGATCTAGTGCAGGGGTAGGCAATCTTGGCTCATTTATGACTTGTGGACTTCAACTCCCATGCTGGCTCAGGAATTCTGGGAGTTGAAATCCATGAGTCATAAAGAGCCAAGGTTGCCTACCCCTGGTCTAGTGGTTAAAGCACCAGGCTAGAAAGTGGGAGACTGTAAGTTCTAGTCCTGCCTTATCCATGAAAGCCAGTTGGATGGCCTTGGACCAGACTCTTTCTTTCCTCCCAGATCACCTCACCTCTTGGTGAAAATAGGAGGAAGATGTGTTGGATATGTTTTGCCACCTTGAATTGTTTGTAAAAATAATAATAGTGGAATATAAACAAACAAACAAACAAATAAATGTCAAGGAGTATAGTGAAAACAAATGGGATTAAAATTGAATATAAATAAGACCAAGTGAAATGACAACATGTCTTATTGCGCTGAGGTAACCCAGGAGTAAATACAGTAAACAGTGGTTTGTAATTAAATGATGGTTTATATTACACTATATCTACAAATATATACTAGACATAAAATACATACACGTGGTAAAACAGCAAATTCGTATACACAGTCACAGACCGTGCTGAGTCATTCCTAACATTGCATCATCCTATCATTGCATCATCCACATTACATTACATCATTACATAAACTGTTTAGCTGTTAAATTATTATCCTGACACAACAGATATAGCAACTGCCTTAGATATGACAATAGAGACAATGATGTGGTAAATAGCTTCTATCTTTCAGATCAACTATCAACAATGCAGTCATAAAATGTACCACAATCTAGCACTTGGTCCAAAAGCCTGGGAAGGACTTAAAATATATATTTAGATGCCATGATGTATCTATTCCCACAAAGATCAGGATCATGCAAGCCACGGTATCCCTATGACACTGTCCACAAGTGTACCTTGGACTTTAAAGAAGCAGGATAGAAAGAGTATTAACATTTTTGAACTTTGGTGTGTCATGGTTTAACAGATGAAACTTTTCAAAGAACTTCGAGGCATTGTTTACCTTAAAGAATCTTTATTCGAGAAGCATAACATCGGCACTAACATAATCAAAGCCAAAAACTGAATTCCCCACCCCTTGAGCACATAGTATCAAAGCACAATTCCCTCCTCCAATTAACAGTCATAAATCACATCATCCAATTAATTTAAAGTGCAGGCTTTCCCTCCAGCTCTCCAGCCCACCAATTCTTATCATCTCTTATTTCAACAACCTTGATTCTCATGGTAGGTTCAGTATTACTATGTCTAGCTAAACTCTCATGCACATCCTCCCCTCCCCAGCATCATCTAACTCTAAAAGCGAAAAGAAGAAAATGGCTACATCTCCATCTGTTGTCAAAGCAAAAACATCCGATGTTAGTGTTGGAGAAGACTTGAATAGTCAGGAAAACAAACAGATCATCAAATGAATCCATCCAGATGTACAAATAATCAGAATAAAATTATCCTGCTTTGAACATACTATAGGAAAATACATCTCCTTGGAGAAGGCTCTAAAGCTGGGAAAGTTGGAATAAAAGAGAAGAAAAGGACAAACAACAGCATGATGGATAAACTCAGTTACATTAGAGATTGGTGCACCGTCATGAAGAAAATATATCTTTGTGATCACTAAGAGTCAAGACACAGTTGAAGACAGATAATCAATCAATCACTAATTTTTATCCTGACCATAGAAGAGTAGGTTCTTCCAACATCACCCAAAATGTTCATGTATTAGAACAGGTAATTTTGATCTTATTGACATTGATCCTACCTTGAGGTGGTGATACCACTTGCACATGGAGTTCAAACCAGTGAATTTCAAGGTTAAACCACTGGAAAAGCCTATCCTGGTACTGTAACATATCTGTTTGCAGCCTATCAATGCTGTTGTGGAAACGAAGTTAGAATGAAACATCCAAAGGTCGGAATATTTTCCCTTCAAAATGTTTTATGGTCTTCTAATTGAGATTCTATTGTTGTAAGCCAGCGTAGGAATTATGCATTAGAGCTAAAAGGTCAACAGAAGCATTTCAGTGACTAAAAGACAAACCTGTGTGACTTGATGACAAAAGAAACAACAAATATTGTGGCTTCCTTCAGCCAGCAAGCAAATGGACTAATAGATTCAGTTTCATTCCTGTTGAAAATCTCTAGACACAATCCTATATGAGGAATAGATTGATTGACTTGTTCCTCTGTCTAATGTATTTGTAATAATGATTAAGGGATTACTGACATATAGATTTCCCCAAACTTGTGTACATGACTTGAACATATGAATTGAGAATCAAAGACTGAATGTTACAGACAAAACTTTTGCATTGATCACTATGGATGCAAATACTTTTTGGAAGAGTTTTGCTGCAAATTGTCAAGTGTTCAGCAATCTATTAAATAATCAAGTAATGAGGAATCAATTGATGCATTTCTTCCCTCAGGTGAAGTCAACTGAATAAGAAATACTATGCATTGAACACATGGTGTTCTCCTCAACAGAGGGAGAAAAAGCTTTGTTTTGCAGTGGAACGATGTAAGTTAATCAGTAGCCAGTTTATTTACTTAAAAAAAGGAAATATTTTGATTTGTAATGCTCCTGAAATGTGTTATCCAGACTCAGCATTTCTGCATTTATATTATTTATGCTCTTTGTTTCCCATACAAGAATACCTTGGACATCTGTAAATACTTTTTGGTTGAATGATCTGAAAATGCTTTGCAAGCATTTGTTTCATAACTGTCAATAGGGCTACCCAAAGTGAGATGTTGCATCAATCTTATTAGGTTACCTCTGGATAAGCAAAATTCAAATCAGATGAACCAAGTGTGGACATAAAGAAATTCAAGCTAGTTGTAGTAGGAACCAAGTAAAACAGCAAATAAACATACAAGCTGAAACTGAGATGGTGATGGTGGGGGAAACAACTTATCTAGAAAAGGACTCGCTCCATGGTCTTCCTTCCCCAGCTCCCATGCCCCAAGATGACAGAATAAATAAATAGATTGTCTCTGCAGAAAAGGAAAGGAAAGGAAAGGAAAGGGAAGGGAAGGAAGGAAGGAAGGAAGGAAGGAAGGAAGGAAGGAAGGAAGGAAGGAAGGAAGGAAGGAAGGAAGGAAGAAAATTCTAGATTATATCACCTTGTGTCTGGGTTACTTTGAAGGAGCAGAATGTTTACATAAATATGTTTGGCTTGATAGAGACGGATATGAACATTTTGTAGGAAATGATTTCATCATAAACAACATATTGAAAGTACTGTAAAAAAACACACAGAGAAAAAAAGAATCTGTTCACAATTATAGCTCCTTGCCTCAATATTCTGGTCACCCTAAATTGTGAAATAATTACGCTTCTACCTATTAACTTTGCTTGACCTTGTCTTAAAAAATAATTTTAGACCAGAAACTAACTTTTGTTAATAGTTCATCCTGGCTTATGATTCGTATTATTTTTCCACTTTATTGAATATTGATTTGATTGTAATAATACTGTTGAGAAATTTTAATAGACAGCACTTGTTCTAATGAAAGTTGAAAGTTTTTTTTTTTAAAAATCAATTTTATGCAGTTTGTGAATCTGCCTTTTTCTGAAGCTCTGCTTTATCTTTGTTCGTGTATTTACCAACAGAGGGGCAAAGATGCAGCTTTGTATGTGTGACTCAAATACTCTCATTGAAACTCAGCAGGCATCTGATTCTATGCTCTGTTTGGTTCCTACCTTGATTCCTGTGTTGTTTACATCCTGCTATTCTTGCGTCCCATTGGCAGAAAGGTTGCAGACTACATACACATTCCTTACAAGTAGATTCATCACCTTGAATGACACAATACTGGTGTGGTGATTGCTCTGCTGGTTTTAGGGTGTCCTGTGCCTGCCCTTCAAAAGGGATCAACTGGAGCCCATTTGTCATCCTTAAAGTAGTCCTCCCCCTTTTCATAAAGAGGCTTCAGAAGTTGCCCGTGGTTGTCTCTGCATCTCTAGAATAGTGTACACATGAACTTGCATATGTACACATGTGGAGACAGATGGAAACAGTTTCTTTTTTTTAAATAATTTTTTTATTTTTTATTTTTCCAAACTCTCCCCGATACATATACCATGATATTTATGAGATGTTAACATACATTCTTTTTACATTCATATATAAGATACTTTTAATAAAATGAAATAAATACATACACATGACTTTTGGTGTTGCTCGCCCATTTCCCCTTTCACTGTATCCACACTCCTTCTTCTCTACTTTCTTTCTCCCTTTCTTCTCTTCCCTACTTCCCTCTTCTTCCTCTCCTCTTCTCTTTCCTTCACCACTCTCCTCCCCTTTCTCCCCACTTCTCCTCTTCTCCTCCAACCTTCCTACTTCCTTCTCCCCTCCTTTACTCTTTTCTCTCTCCTCTCCTTTCTTCCCTCTCACCCCTCTTCAGATACAATTCAGGGGTAATGTCCGAGCAACTGCTCTCTCCAAATTTTCCTATCTGTATTATACACAATAAGATTAATTTTCTCTTACATTAGTACTTCTATTTATCTAACCTTCTTGATATATACTTCTATAAATATTTATACAACCTCCAGTTATTCAATACTGCTGGGTCTCCCTCCTTATCTGCTCCTTCTTCTTCCATCTAAATTGATGTTAACTATCTTTTAACCATATTCTCTTTTCAGCCAATCATAAAAAGTTCTCCAGATTTCATAGTAATCTGACTCTGTCTTATCTTTAATTGTCATTGTTAGTCTATTCATTTCTGCACATTTCAGTATTTTCCCAATCACCTCTCCCTCTGGGGGTGGGGCTTTCAGTGCTTATGGAAACAGTTTCTAAGGCAGCCATACGAGCCTTGGAAAAGATACACGTGTTTAATAATTCCAGAAAAGCTGCTTTGTATATAATCGCACGGATTTTGAAGCGCCTTTTTTCAAAAGATTTGCCCAATCCTAGAGTTTAACAGAACCATTTTGGTCCTGCTAGATAGTTGAAAATATGTTATGATGCACGAGGATGATTTTTCTAGGAACTGAAATGTATTGTATTTAAACTAACATCCCTCTGGGGGAAAGACATTCCTGAAGAGAGATCTAAGCCACCTGAATAAGCTCTTGGGCATAAGGGGTGATTGCATTTCGTAACGACGGCATTACCTCTTCACTTTGGTGAGAGTTCTTGCCATCACAAATTTCCCCAGAAGATGTCAATGCAATTCTGTAGGAGAGTGCATTACAATGTCAGAACGGCATTAAATCAGTCTGCGGAGATGTCAAGGGGATGGTTACAAAAATCGAGACAAAATGAAATGGTGTCAGTGTGAGTCTGCAGAGACTACATTATCATGTCAAAACAAATGGAAATAATGTGAAAGTTATATTGCTGCTAATAAAGATGACACTATTAAAAATGCAAAGGGTGAGGTAGACAAAATCTCCACTCGTCCCCCATTCAATTAAGCAGTGGGGATTCTGGGATTGGAGGCTATATTTATTAATGTACATCTGGTGCAGTTGGGCTGTTGCTGGCTGAAGGCTTGACTGTCACCTTTCCTCATGTTGACATATTCAAGTAGTTGTCTCAGCAAGAAGCCACATTAATTCCAGAGAGGCCAGTCTTGAGATGTGATACGTGTCAATGTCAAAATGGCAGAACGTGGTCAGAGGCAAAGGCAAGAGCATTTCACTCCCTCTCTTCTCCTTGACCTTGTTGAATTTTAAATAGGTGCTCAGAAGTTATAACATTAAAGAAAAACAGTAGTGGACACAGTTGTAGGATTTTTATCAGCAAAAGCAGAATGGCAATGCTAATAAGACCAGTTTGGGTAGAGCTGAATTTATTAATGTGGTCATCTGGAAGGTACTCAGCAGTTAAATTGGTGCTGTGTTTTTACCTGGAGAAACTATTTCCATGATTAGCTTCACCACAACAGCTATTCTTGGGTGAACTGCCCAGGCCATAAGCAGAGACTGCTGTAGAAATTGCACACTATAAATCAGTGGGACTGCTGAATCTCTCCAGTTCAATAGTTGCAGCCCAGCTGAGAACAAATAGTTAGGCTGAATAATGAGACACACATCCCAGTCCCAAGATGGACCCATTTCATTCCATCAGGCTGAAATGAGCATGGCAATGCAGAGACACTCAACTTCCAGCTGCACGTCTACAGCCAGGGAAGGACAGGACTGATAGACACAAAATTCCATTGCAGACTTTCGATCTCTGAATAGAGAAACATTGCACACTAAAGGCTTCTCTCTGCAGTGTCAGCAGTTGGGCAAAATGTCAGAATTTACAACACAAAGTGAGACTGAAGTTAAGGAGGACACATCTCTCCATGGCCTCCTATGAGCTGATCTCATTTCAGATGGACCTGCAATGGTCAAGTTTATCAATTCATCCTAATGTCCTGAAATAACAGTGAGATAGAATCTGGTAGGTAATTTAAGGTATCTAAATATCTTAAATACCTGGAAACATCCCAAGTTTCGGACCATCCAAACAATTGAGGAAGGATACTGGCAACTTCCCAAGCAGTCCAGCTGCTGATGCTCTTCATACGTACTTTGAATCCTAGCTGAAACTTGACTTGCAATAATCTCCGGTATTGCAAATCATAATTGTTCTAACAAACGAACGGTCACAGCAACCATCCCTCCCAACACACACAAACACACATAAACACAAATCCCAAGGAAGGCTGTCTTTGAAGAACACATTTCAATAGGACATTCATTATTTGTAATAAGATTGGGGTGCCTCCTCTCTGAAGATGATCTGCTATTGATTGGAGCTTCAAAATCTTTAGCCTACTGCTCATTCTCAGAAAAGTTGAATTATAGTGAAGGGTGAGTGAATACTGGCTTATGGCATGAGGGGAAGACCAGTTTCAATTAAATGTTAGAAATCACTTCTTAACAATAAAGCAATTCAAAAGTGAAGTCAATGTTCCAGAAAGGTAGTAGGTTCCTCTTATTGCAGGCATGTCAAGCTGAAACGGCGCCCACCCCATTGCCAGCAATGGGGAAAAAGTCACGATACGTCACGCGACGTCACATGACATCGTGAGTTTGACATGCCTGTCTTACTGGATTAACAACTACCTGCATAAGATACATTAATTTGGATTTCTTCATCAAGAATTAGATAGAGTCTGAATTCAGAAACTCTCATTCTATAGCTTCATGCATCTGCTGTCATACTTAAGGAAAACAGCAGCAAGAAAAGTGGATGGATCCATAGACATTAAGAACAACATCTGAATGAATATCAATTGCTAAGAAAAAAAATAACACTATGTGGTTTAATAAGTACACACCTAAACTCAAAGTACAGTGGCATAAGACCACAAATGATAGTGATAGTTCCTGAGCAGGTTTGCATAGGAAGAAACAATTTAATGTTTTGTAGTTGTTGTTTTTTTCCATTATATTATTACATTCATTCCAATTTACAGTCTTACTTTAGTATACTTTGTTGCAGTAATTGTATTAGATTTGGTCTGAGCATAACACAAAGTCACCTGAAGGATCCTACCTCCCCAAATGCTTCATCCTCCCTCCTGCCCCCCAATTTTTGGATTAAATAACCTTCTCTTCTGCCCTATGATTGAAATAAAACAACTGAAAGGAAGCACATGTCTAATTGAAAACATTTCAGAAACAACAATTTGACAGGAGCAAAGCGTCCTTCGAAACACACACACACACACACACACACACACAAACACACACACACACACATATACATATACATATACATATACATATACATATACATATACATATACATATACATATACATATACATATACATATACATATACATATACATATACATATACATATACATATACATATACATATACATATACATATACATATACATATACATATACATATACATATACATATACATATACATATACATATACATATACATATATATATATATATATATATATATATATATATATATATATATATATATATATATATATATATATATATATATATATATATATATATATATATATTTGTTTTCTGAGGTTTTCGCGGGTGTTTGTATGTAGGTCTTTGGTTCTTCTGCTAGAAGCAGAAGCCAAAAGCACCAGCCTGAAGATGATGAATGAGACTTCATCGAAACGTCGCCCAGACACTTCAAATTCTACGTGGGAGAAAACCCGAAGAACCAAAGACCTACATATATATATGTTTTCTGAGGTTTTCGCGGGTGTTTGTATGTAGGTCTTTGGTTGTTCGGGTTTTCTCCCGCGTAGAATCTGAGGTGTCTTGGCGACGTTTCGACGAAGTCCCATTCGTCATCTTCAGGTCTTGGTGTATTCTGGTCTTTTCTCATGTAAAATTGAGAGTATCTTGGCGATGTTTTGACGAGGTCCCACTCGTCATCTTCAGGCTGGGGTCTTCGGCTTTGTGCTTGTGCGAGCAAAGTGTGATCGGAGCTGCTGTCTCTCTATATATATTTGTGGTGGGGTGTGGAGTGCTGGCTTAGTTGCTCTAGGTGGATTGGTTGACTGTGTAGGAGCTATTGTTTGTGGATTGTTTGGCTGTTTCATAAGATGTTACGTTATTATAGCTCACCAAATATTCTCAAACCACTCCTGGATTGGTGGCAATTGAATTATTTGTAAGGTAAAAAAAGAGCCATTTCAATCTCAGTAGAGGAGGCCACTTAAAAACGATAGTGCTGTTCTGCATTTGTACATATTATATTATCATTATATTGATTTTATTTTCTCTGGGGATATTTATTAAGCAACTATCAGAGCAGAAAATGAAAGCTTCATCCTGAGTTTGAAAAAGGCAAAGAAAAGCAAACATGATCTTGGCAGCTGGATATATAAAAATATCTCCCCCCCCATCTTCATAGTGTCAAAGGAATTTCCTTTAACTGAAAATGACAATGCAGCTTCTTAATAGCACTTAGACTTATATACTTCTCCATAGTGCTTTACATCACTTACTCTGGTCAGCACATTGTCCCCCAACAATCTGGGTCCTCATTTTACTGACCTCGGAAGGATGGAAAGCTGAGTCAACTTTGAACCCCATCAGGATCAATCTCAAGGCTGTGGGAAGAATTTGCCTGCAATACTGCATTCTGACCACTGTGCCACCAGGACTTATTAGGAGTTTTACCAATCATCCTACAAGAAGGATATTGTAAAAGGTTTAATCCTGGGACATGGGGTGGGGGTGGGGAATAAGTCCACAAGGTCAAACACTTTGAATTTAAAGGCAAAAAAAAAAAAACATTTTTCAGACAGCAAGTAAGAGTGCAGATAGTATCTGTCCACAACTCTTCCTACTAAATGGAATCTTTTCCTCTACAGTTTTGCTGGTGTTGCAAAAGTATGTTGTATTATCCTAGGAAAAGATATATCTCCTTTAAAGAATTAGACACGACTGTCAGTAATGCCCAACTACTTGTGTACGTTGTCACCACCTTGCAAGATCATTTAGGTCCTTACTATTTAACCTTCAGTCTGCTGAGACAATTACTTATAAGAGAAAGATACAAATCCAGTTTTCAGTTGAATCAGCAGTCAAAACTGCTGATTTAATTTCCATAATTATGTCAAATCTATAATTTCTGTCTATCTCTATCTGTCTGTCTTCTATCTATCTGTCTGTCTGTCTGTCTGTCTGTCTGTCCGTCCGTCCGTCCGTCCACCCACCCACCCACCCACCTCTCTCTCTCTCTCTCTCTCTCTCTCTCTCTCTCTCTCTCTCTCTCTCCATCCATTTAAATAGTCTGATCAGTATTCTAATTGCTATAAAGCAGAAATTTATAGATCTTTATCTCTGGGTTGCAAAATATGTCCAGTTAATCAATTCTCATGGAGTTCATTTCCATTTTAGTTTCATTCCAACTTTTCACTATGCACCAAGTAAAAAAGGAAGTTTGTTGTTGCCTTGTCCCAAAGCTCATTTTTCATGAGGCAACTGGACTTTCTTGTTTTTCTTTGAAGACATGTCGCTTCTCATCCAAAATGACCAGCTGTCTGCAAGGAGTATAAATCTTTCCATCACCTACCATCCAGTCAGAGCTGAAGAAGCTTCTTGGATGAGAAGCAAAACATCTTCAAAGAAAAACAAGAAAGTCCAGTTGCCTCATGAAAAAGCATCTTTGGGATAACTATGACCGGGATGAGTGGGAATCTCCATGGATATGTTGTTCTCTTGGTTATTTAATATCTCTATGGATAAAGGCATAAGGGATAGTTCCAAGTTGAGGAACTGAATGTATCCAGTTTGTCTGCAGCTGATGCTGTTGGCTGGGTACCCAACTGATTGCTGCAAATGTTAGATGGATTGTACAATGCAATCAGGAGAATGGATCTGAAAATTAATGGCTCACACTTAAACGAGAAATGAAGTGAAATCATTGCAAGATATAAGCTGGAACTATTGGACTAAATGTGAGCGAGTGTGTTGTGAGCATGCTATATATACAAGCACACATGTAGGTTCTCCTTTATTCTCAGCCCTTACTCTAATGATGTCAACAGCTAGTTGATGAAAGCTCAGTAATAAAAGGCTATTCTACATCCCGGAGTTCATTATTTTTATTGATTCTTAATATATATATTAAGAAACATATATATAGAAACAGAAAAAGAAAACTCTAGAGCAAGTAGATAAATTTGTGTCCCATGATAGAATTCTTCCCAAATACGAGAAAAGAGATGGAGAAATTTTAAACAGTGCCAATTCTGCTAGAAAGGCCATGAATAAATATTCTGTAGCTTGTTCAGGGGAAAGGAATGTTTTGGTTTTTTTAAAACTGGAATGAAATGGTTACACAGAGAAGCTTGTTTTCCCCACTTCCTTATGTAGGAGAGAAAGGTAAGTCGGGAAAATATAAGAGTCAGCTGAATGCAACAGGAAAGGGCCACTCAAAATGTGAGTATGATAAAATAAGAAGAGAAATGGTTAAGAATGAATGGGTGCTGAATGAATGTAGATTGAATACAAAAGAGTTCCTAGGATGAAAGTGATAAATTGCAATGCTTTGGTCATACAGAAAGCCTGAATGAGGATTGCAGAATCAATATAGAAAGGAAGAATGAATGAGTCGAGCAGAAGGGGAAGACCAAGGAAGTCATGGCTAAAAGGAATTGAGGAGATCCTGAAAAATAAAGTTAGGATTCTAAAGAAGAATGAAAGGCAATTATGAAAGCTTTTTATGAATGTGTCAAAAGCAAAGATGGTTTACAAAGATGTGCCATATGGAGAGATAGCATGAATGCTGCTGGAACAAATGAGATTCAACTAGATTTTCTTTTCTTTTTTCTTTCTTCCTGTCTCAATTTCTTTCCATGCTACATACGGTAACTTATTATTCTTTTTATGTACTTTGCGCAATGTTGCTTATCCCAAGAGTGTAGTGGTTATGCCTACATATGATGATGCCTACAGCGTACTCCCAGAAATTATGTGCACTCCATCACTGGAAATTTTTAAGAAGAGTCTGGACAATCACCTATCTGAGATGGTATAGGTTCTCCTTCTTGAGCAGGGGGCTGGACTAGAAGACCTCTAAGGTCCCTTCCAGCTCTATTCTATTCTATTCTATTCTATTCTATTCTATTCTATTCTATTCTATTCTATTCTATTCTATTCTATTCTATTCCATCCCATCCCATCCCATCCCATCCCATCCCATCCCATCCCATCCCATCCCATCCCATCCCATCGTATTCTATTCTATTCTATTCTATTCTATTCTATTCTATTCTATTCTATTCTATTCTATTCTATTCTATTCTATTTTATTCTATCCCATCCCATCCCATCCCATCCCATCGTATTCTATTCTATTCTATTCTATTCTATTCTATTCTATTCTATTCTATTCTATTCTATTCTATTCTATTCTATTCTATTCTATTCTATTCTATTCTATTCTATTCTATTCTGTCCCGTCCCGTCCCGTCCCATCCCATCCCATCCCATCCCATCCCATCCCATCCCATCCCATCCCATCCCATTGTATTCCATTCCATTCTACTCCACTCCACTCCACTCCACTCCACTCCACTCCACTCCACTCCACTCCACTCCCTTCCCTTCCCTTCCCTTCCCTTCCCTTCCCTTCCCTTCCCTTCCCTTCCCTTCCCTTCCATTCCATTCCATTCCATTCCATTCCATTCCATTCCATTCTATTCTATTCTATTCTATTCTATTCTATTCTATTCTATTCTATTCTATTCTATTCCATTCCATTCCATTCTATTCTATTCTATTCTATTCTATTCTATTCTATTCTATTCTATTCTATTCTATTCTATTCTATTCTACATTTTTATGCATTCAATCATGTCAGATTCTTGGTGATTCTATGGGCAAGGTCTCTCCACGTCTCCATGTCTTCTGATCTTGCATTACTTCTTTGAGTTGTTCTATGCTCTGGCTGGGGTCAGCTTTGATGGTGGCCTACATTTACATCCAACATTTTTTAAGAAGTCTATGGAGATTCTCAGTCATCCAGGTCATGGTTGTCCCAAAGGTGCTTTTTCAAAAGGCAACTGGACTTTGTTTTTCCTTGAAGATGTTTCGCTCCTCATTCAAGAAGCTTCTTCAGTTCTGAATAGTTCTGAAGAACTGAAGAAGCTTCTTGGATGAGAAGCAAAATGTCTTCAAGAAAAAGGAAAGAAAATCCAGTTGCCTTTTGAAAAAGCACCTTTGGGACATTTTTCAAGAAGGCATTTGCTTTTTATCAAGACATAATTCCCTAAACTTGACTTATCAATATAACATAGAATGACTCTAGTGAATTTCCTTCTGGTGTTGTTGTGATTCACTCACGAACCCACAAACAAGAGAGTATAACCCTCTCTCTCCCTCAATCTTTCAGTCAAAGTGCCTGATCTGTCAGTGACTGAGATCAGCGGAGGAGAACATTATTTGTTTTCCAAATATCTGGCTTATATTCAATATGACATCCGTGTAATAGAGTTTCCAGTAGTTCCTTCCTTTGTTTCTCCCTTCAAAAAAAAAAAAATCTCCAATCCCTTTATCCAAAGCCTTATTTTTAGCAAGTTTTGTTACCAATATACCCAAATGCACATAGAGATTCTACTATCATGTGGTTTGTAAATTCTCTGGTATCTCACTTTATAAACGAAGTTGTTTTGACACTGAAGTATAACATTTCCTGACCTTGGTGGTATGAAAAAAAGCAAGGAAACAAAGACTGTTCTCTGGAAATAATCACTTTTGGAACAACGTACAAGGCATAAACAGACTGTTTTTCAACATCACCCAAGTACGTGGCTTTTCCAATTCTTTTCCATTTCTTAAACAAAGCAATAGTGAAGAACAAAGCAGATGCAATTCTATTCTCCGTCCTCTTTTCTCTCTTTTATTATGTCTGAATTTAGTGAAACGTTTAGCTCTATGATTCTATCTTTGACAAATCTCTCCTCCAGCATTATTGCCCATAGGGAAACTATTAGCATCTGTTGACCTTCAGAACCAAGGATTTAATCACTTGGCATTCAAAGTGGTTTGACAGGGCTTAAAATGTGAAAAATTGCAGCCCGAATATAAGCTGGGCAAAAAAAAGGAAGATGACCATAGATTAACCAACCCAACTTTTTTTATATAGAAAAAGCACAATCAAGCTAGATTACATTGATCTATATCTAATGTAGCATTCTGCATCCAACTGTGGTCCACTAGGACTTTGGAAAGAGAAAACTAGAATAAGATATATTGTTGCTAAAGGCAAAAGAGAAGATTGCATTTCTCTTTAATTCCCGTGTAAAGCCTGACAGGCTAGGATTTAAACAATGATAGGACAGGATTCATCTCCAGAAGCAAATGGCTGATTATCTAAATTTAGGGAGAGGCTTTGTTTCTTTTTCCCCTGTTACATTAAGAGCTACAGAGACTCAAATATAAGAAAACATTCTCCTTTCTGTCCACAATAATTAGCCTTGTTTCCTGACTAATTAACATGATTGTTCTTATAAAAACCTGATTTATTAATCCATGGATTTAATTGATGACATACAGTAGCCTGGATTTACAGAACAGATGTGCCGGATTTTGGATTTTTATTGGGCAAAAAAAAAATTTGTTAACAAAAAAGGAGCCACCAAACAAACCTGTGTCACCTAGTTATGCACACTCAACATATTACAATCTATAACTGTTTATTGATTTATTGATATACAGTATTGTTCCAGAGTGATTAATACATGTTTGCATCAATACGGTAATGGCAGTTATACTTGATCATGCTATTTATACTGAACAGGTAGTGTATTTATACCTGTGTTTCAAAGAAAAAAATATGTTGTTGTTGTTGTTTTTTAAAAAAGCAGTCCATGGTTTATAATTTAGGTCCAAAGAAATATACAAGGTGTATGAGCAAAATGAACCAGGAAAAATGTTTCATGCATTTGTCTCCTAAATACTGTATCTGATTTACCTGATTATTATTTAGGCCATAGTGAAGTTGCCTTCCCCCATTTGCAGGTTCTGTGGTTCAATTTGCATTTTCAATATAAATTTAAGCAGTACATATTTATTGAGCCACTAGGCAGACTGAAATGAAGTCACAGTTGCTTTCATGCAATTCTTCAGAAACAAGGATCTGAAATTTCTTATCTTGGCAGTAGCGCTGGTAGAACTCTATAGGTGTATAATTCTGAAAAGCAGAATCGTGCAAGGAAAACAGCTGATGAAGAAGAAAGATCTTTTCCAGGGAAAGGGACCGACACATTTAAAACGTGAGTGCAAATTCTTGCATGGCCTACATCAGTGATGGCAAACCTTTTAGAGACCGAGTGCCCAAACCGCAATCCAAAACAAAGTGCCAGGGCCGCATCCAGCATTGTGGTGCCCTCAAGGGGGGCAGGTGGGTGGGGCCCACTGGGTGGGTGTGGCTGCGGTAGTCATGGCAGACTGAGTGGGCATGGTTGGGGTGGGTGTGGCCACCTTGATGTTTCTCATGGGAGGACGCCTGTGGGGGCTGGGCAGGATGGGGGAGATCCAGGGGGTCTCTAGTGGGTGGGGCGGTGGTCAGGAGGCTCGTCCTGTGGGGTGTAGGGCAGGGGTGCCATTGCTGCAGGGCAAGGTGAGGCAGGGGCGGCTATTGCCTGACACCATCATCCCCCACATACAGAGGCCAGCGAGTGCATGGCGGCCTGCTCTACCACTTCTACTCGAGCTTGCTAGCCAGCTGCTTCGCTTCCTTTGTGCTGGGTGGGGCTGCCACTCCGGGCACCAGCGGTGGCCTAATGGACCTGTGTGAGCTGGCGGCAGTGGCGGCAGGTGTGTCCACAGAGAGGGTTCTGAGTGCTACCTCTGGCATGCGTGCCATAGATTTGCCATCATTGGCCTACATATTTTACTAAATCTGAGAGTCATGCAGATGGGGAATAAAACAGGGCTTGGAGCGGGAAAAAAAAAGAGCAACTGAGCAAAGCCAGAACTGATGGTCTTTTCTTTCCCATAGATTTGACAAGTCTGCAGTAAAACAGACCCCTTCCCTCCTGTGTTCAGTTCTCCACACCCTGTAGAGTTTGCTGTCAGCCTGTATTGTATGCATGCCAAATCTTTGACGACACTTCAAGAGTGGGAGCACTTCAGTTGGAGTCTATTTGTGCAGGTTTGGATCCCTTCAATCATCTTTCCCAGCTGCCTGAAATAAAAAAGCATAACCACGGGATCATGAATTGGACATTAGTGGAGCAACAGTCTCAGAGGCTCGGCGCTCTTTGCAAAACAGCAGGAAGACACTCAGTGCAAGATCGGGTGATTTGCCAAGTGGAAAGGGCCATATTCACCGTGTTAACAGGCAGCTGAAGAGATTAGAGGAAGTAATGTCTATTTCCATCCTGTCTTTCAGTTTAATTGTCAAGCTCCAAAGAAACTTATTCTGCTTCAGCCATTAGCTTGCCAACAGACCTGGGGTGGGGGGAGGAGGAGGATTGGGATGCTCCTTGCAGATGTGAGCGGTCCAAGGTGAGAATCAAGCTCACTGGAGAAGGGTTGGCTGGGAACTGAAGATTTTTCTCATAACAAATGTCTGATACTTAATTGGGGAATGTGACTATCAGAGGGGAAGGGATGTCCTACAATTTAATTTAATGTTCTGGTGCCATTTTAACCAGAACTGGTTTTCTATTCATCAGTGCCGATATGCTGTACTTAATAAAGTTTTGCATTTCAGATTTGAATGTCTCAGCTGTGCTTAGTTCATTGGGATCATCAGTCAGAACCTTGACAATAACTCAAGAAACATGGATTATGCTGCAGCATAAGGGACTCACTTATTCCATAAATATAGAGTCCTCCTCCTCCTTTACTTTACTTTACTTTATTTTGACTTATATGCCGCCCTTCTCCTCAGACTCAGGGCGGCTCACAGCAAATAATACAAGTACAAAATATAAATTAGTTAAAATAATAATATACAATATAAAAAACTATAAAAACTATACCCACTCATACGACATACACTCCCAATCAAAGGCCCAGGGGCAGAGCACAGCTCACAAGCCCCAAGCCTGTCTGCATAGATGTGTTTTTAAAAGTTTTCAGAAAGCTAGGAGGGAAGGAGCAGTACGAACCTCTGAGGGAAGTTGATTCCAGAGGGCTGGGGCAGCAACGGAGAAGGTCCTAGCCCTAGGTCCCACCAAACGGCATTGTCCAACAGACGGGACCCGTAGGAGGCCAACCCTATGTGCCCTAACCGGTCGCTGGAATTCATTCTCCTCCTCCTCCTCCTCCTCCTCCTCCTCCATTTCCATTTCCATTTCCATTTCCATTTCCATTTCCATTTCCATTTCCATTTCCATTTCCATTTCCATTTCCATTTCCATTTCCATTTCCATTTCCATTACAGGTATAATTATTAGCCTTACTAACGTCATGAAACTACACAGCCTGAAAAATACGGAGTACCACAAACACTTCAATACAATTTGGCTGGAGCCAAATTACAATCTCTCACAGGGAGATGTTTTTTTCTTGAAAAGCAGAAGATCTAGTGTTGCTGTGGCCCCTCCATCTCTTCATTTCTGAAGTGCTGAGATCTTCCTTGAACTATCATGCCATCAATCTTTGATGGGGCAGTTTGAAAGTCAAGAAAGCCATTATGATGCAGCCATACATTTCTAAAGTGAAGAGATGCAGTCTGTGTACTTTTCTGTGCATCATTTACTCCATGCAATTATGGGATGCAGAAATAACATGAAAAGATTGAAAGCCAGGTGGTTTACTTAGACCAGGGGTGTCAAACTTAATTTCATTGAGGGCTACATCAACATTGTGGTTGCCCTCAGTGGGCTGGGTCATGTGTCCAGAGTGGGCGTGGCCTACTGGGTGGGTGTGGATGGAGTGGATGTGGCCTATTGGGTGGGCATGGCCAGCTCTACATTGTTCACGTCAAGGGTTCCTGTGGGGGCCTGGGCAGGAGTGGGACAGATCTGAGGGTCTCTGGCAGAAGGGGGTGGGACCGGGGCAAGCGCCAAGGCATGGTCCATTTCTTCATTCCTCACAAAGGGTGACATTTCCTCAGTATGCACCCAGGGGGCGGGGCCAATGCGGCAGGGGCTGGTTCCTCACTATTTCTAGACAGCCTTGTGGAGCTAAGACTGAGTACGTTTCAGCATAGATGCCACCACAAAATTGTACATTGGCTCCCAGCTGGTCTGGGCCAGGGCCAAGGCAGCGGGGTCCATTCCCTTACTGATTCCAGGATTTATTTATTTATTTATTTATTTTATTTGGATTTATATGCCGCTCCTCTCCGAAGACTCGGAGTGGCTTACAACATATATATAAAACAACAGATCACAATCTAAATCCAAACAAAAATATTTAAAAATGAGAACCCCACACACATTCATCATTCACACAACAATCCACAATCATCCCCAGGCCTGCCGGCAAAGATAAGTTTTAAGATTCTTTCGGAAGGCCGGGAGAGTGGGAGAAACGCGGACTACAGGAGGCAGTTGGTTCCAGAGGGCGGGCGCCACAACAGAGAAAGCCCTCCCAAAGGGCCCACCAGATGACATTGTTTTGCTGACGGAACCCGGAGGAGGCCGACCCTGTGCGCTCCCCCCGGAACTCCGGACATGTCATGATCTCCGCACCTTCAGAAGAGAATTGAAGACTTATCTCTTCAATCAAGCCGGCCTGCCCTAGAGCTCCTTGGGTTTTTTTACGCAAATTTTAAATAAAGTAGCTAGGGTTTTAGTATGGGATTTTAAATTTTTGAGTGACAGCCTAGGTAATTTAATTCAGTTTTAAATATTTATTGTTGTTATGTTTTAATTTGGCTGTAAACCGCCCCGAGTCCTACGGGAGAGGGGCGGTATAAAAGTTTACAAAATAAATAAATAAATAAATGTGGCAGAAGACGGTCCCATAAGTATCCTGGTCCAATGCCATAAAGGGCTTTATAGGTAATGATCAACACTTTGAATTGCGCTCGGAGACCAATAGGCAACCAATGCAGCATGCGGAGAGTTGCCGAAACGTGGGCACAACGTGGAAGGCCCACAATTGCTCGCGCAGCTGCATTTTGCACTAATTGTAGACTCCGAACACTCTTCAAGGGTAGCTCCATGTAGAGAGCGTTGCAGTAGTCGATCCTCGAGGTGACAAGGGCATGTGTGACTGTGAGGAGAGACTCCCGATCCAAATAAGGGCGCGACTGGTGCACCAGGCAAACCTGGGCAAATGCCTCCCTCGCCACAGCCGACAAATGATGTTCCAGTGTCAGCTGTGGGTCGAGGAGGACTCCCAAGTTGCGGAACTTCTCCGAGGGGTTTATGGATTCACCCCCCAGAGTAATGGAAGGACAGATTGAAGTGTCCTTGGGAGGCATCACCCACAGCCACTCTGTCTTGTCGGGGTTGAGCCTTAATCTGTTAATGCCCATCCAGACACTCACAGCCTCCAGACACCGGCACATCACCTCAACCGCTTCACTGATTTGGCCAGGAGTGGAAATGTACAGCTGAGTATCATCAGCGTACTGGTGATATCTCACTCCGTGCCGATGAATGATCTCACCCAGTGGCTTCATGTAAATGTTAAAAAGTAGGGGGGAGAGAACCGACCCCTGAGGCACCCCACACGGGAGTAACCTAGAGGTGGATCTCTGACCCCCCACAAACACTGACTGTGACCGACCAGGGAGATAGGAGGAGAACCACCATAACACAGTGCCCCCCCCCACTCCCAAACCCTCCAGCCGGCGCAGAAGGATACCATGGTTGATGGTATCGCACGCCGCTGAGAGGTCAAGAAGCACCAGGAAAGAAGACTGGCCTCTATCCCGGGCCCGCCAGAGATCATTCATCAGAGCGACCAAAGCAGTTTCGGTGCAGTAGCCGGGCCTGAACCCAGACTGCAGAGACCCCAGATAATCGGCTTCCTCCAGAGACCGCTGGAGCTGGAGTGCCACCACCTTCTCAACAACCTTCCCCACAAAAGGGAGGTTGGAGACCGGATGGCTTTGCGGGCCACATGAAACCACTTTGCGGGCTGCATCCGGCCCCCAGGCCTTGTGTTTGACATGTCTGACTTAGACCATCAAAACTGAAGTTATAGTTGATGGGAAAAGGAAGAATTGAAAACAATGTTACCAAGATACCGAGAACACCTTAGCACCAGTTTTATTGTCTTTACCCCTGAATGCTAATTCACTCTTTTGTGCATATTTACACCAGCCATAGCTGAAATGCTTTCAAGAACAGGCTGTCAGTCTCTCAATTCCTGCTAAGATATTTTGTCCATCTCCTTGCTTTCCCTTCCCCAACGCATTGTAAGAGGCAATGTAAACCTCCTTGGCATCTAATCTTCATCATAAGTTCCAAATATATCTATAAAGAGACTCTTCTCTATCTCTTCCGCTGTCACCACAGAAGTCCTATTGACAAACGAGATGGCACCTAACAAAACAGGAGTCTTGCTAGTTAGCAGAAACAAATAGAAATCACCTTCTAAGTAAGCTCAGGGCTTTCTTTCAAAGCATTTCAAACCTAGATTCAAGACTGCATAAAACGGCTAACTACAATTTGGAATGCCTTTGTGTTGGATTCTGTAACAATCATGTGCCTGGAGGGAAAGAAAAACTCTTCCCAGTTACGTCCACCTCACCCACTGTAGCAGGAAAGCAGGGAAAGTTGTGAATCTTGGCTCCTAAGGAAGTATATCTGGCAGGTCCCAGAAGAAGGGTCTTCTTTGTGGTGATTCCCTCTCTTTGAAACATCATCCCTGCAGAGATAAGGCTGTCCCCCACTTTGACACTCTTTTGCAAGGATCTGAAGACCTGGCTTTGCCAATGAGCCTGGGGAATCCAGAATGGGATGGAGCCCATCAAGTGGCTTGTTTGAATGCTTGTTGTTGCCAGGGGTGGAGGGTTATTATATTTACTCTTTGTATATTGGATTTTTATTTTTTTGTAAGCTGCCTGTCAGAACCCTTTGTTGTGGGTGGTGGCTCTGTTCCTTTCAGTTTCTTTCTGTGGGTTCTGTCATTCTCCTGGGGGGGGCGAGGGGGGAGGGTCCAGGGAGATAGATAGATAGATGTGTATATTTCTCCTTTTTGCTTAGCTACAATGTATCCTCTCTGCCTGTCCTATCTGCTTGCTCTTTGAACTGTTTCCCCTTGATGTCAGCCTGGGGTGAGAAAGGAATGTGCCTCCAGTCATCTGTCTTATCTCTTGCTGCAGGAGAGAAAGGTGTGAAAACCCAACTTCACAAGCATGGGAACGGACTCTGTTGTCAGCTCCGTTCCCACAGCAGACCTAACACCTAGGGATTGGCTCATTTGAATTAACTGGATGAACTGTTGGGGGTGGGGTGTACTTGATGCTTCTTTAACCTATTTATTTGAGTGGGAAACCCTCAGATCCTGCCTTCTATGCCTGCTATCAGCTCGTCCTAATAAAAGTTACTTTTGTAATGGAAATGTTCCAGGAGTGCTGCTTTCTTGGGATGATGTTTTGAAGTGGGTCCTTACACTGCCTAGAGTCCCTGAAAGTGAGTGGGCAAACAGAGAGACAGACAGAGAGACAGAGACAGAGACAGAGACAGAGACAGAGACAGAGACAGAGACAGAGACAGAGACAGACAGATAGACAGATTGGTAGATAGATAGATAGATAGATAGATAGATAGATAGATAGATAGATAGATAGATAGATAGATAGATAGATAGATAGATAGATAGATAGATAGATAGATAAAAAGGAGAGCCCTGGAATCTTTTTATGGAACCCAAGACCAAGGAATAACAAAGGATGTATTTCACTATGGATGTATTTCATTTTATCTTTGTTCATCTGATATTTAGTCCTGGAACAGTTTTCAATGAATTTGAAATGCATATTGTACATCCTAACTATCTTGGGAATTCTCGAAAAATGAAATAGCATCCCAAACTGATAGATTAAGGATTACCAATAAAAAAATATCTGGATGCATCTATTAATTCACCAGGAGCCATTACTTTTTTTTTTTTTGCACTGTTCCACAGCATTTGAAATCCTATGCAAATGGCTAAATTGCAATTCATCAATCCGGGTAGGTATATAATGCATAACCTGAATGTACAATGTTTGCTTTCTGCCTTAATATCCAGGGTGGTAATGAATAGATCTCCTCAGAGTCTTCGTAAGGTAACTGAAGAAATTTTACAAATTACACAGTGGTGCTCAAAATTACCTCTTTGCTACCATTCACGATAAAGCAGATAGACGGCTGACTTGCAGCTTAGGGTCAAGAAGGTTGACTTCTTTTGAAAATGGGCCCCATGAAATCAGCCTCTTTGGAAATCCTTCAAGTTCAGAAGTGACTCTGATGTCCAGCAATCCTCCAATTCTTTCTGTCCACCCCTTTTCCTAATGACTTTGACAAGCAAAAAGAGATAGAAAAGAAGGTCAGGGCTATCCACCTCTTTCATGAATGGACATTAGCTCTGCAGGTATTTCTTTTGAGTTCTATCTGACTGCCATAGTTGTTGAGTAACACACATCTCCCGAAAGCTATGCCTGCATGGGTACAACTGCAGGATGAGACCTTAGTGGTGAATAGTATCAGTATGATGATGCCAGAGAGAAATACTTCACCAGCTTTTCCATGTCAACCCAGGATTCACTGGTTGCCGGTGGCTTTCCGGGTGCGCTTCAAGGTATTGGTTACCACATTTAAAGCGCTCCATGGCATAGGACCCAGTTATTTACAAGACCGCCTTCTGCCAGTAAATACCTCCCATCGACCAGTTTGCTCCCACAGAGAGGGCCTCCTCAGGGTGCCATCGGCTAAGCAGTGTCGGCTGGTGGCGCCCAGGGGGAGAGCCTTTTCTGTGGGGGCACTGACGATGTGGAACGAGCTCCCCCCGGAACTCCGGATGTGTCATGATCTCCGCACCTTCAGAAGAGAATTGAAGACTCATCTCTTCAATCAAGCCGGCCTGGCCTAGATCTCCTTGGGTTTTAAATTTTTAAACAAGGCTGTTCGGGTTTTAGAATTGGGTTTTTAACAGGTTTTAGTAACAGCCTTGTATTAATTTAATTTAATTTATTTTTAAATATTTATTGTTATTATATGTTTTTATTGGGTTGTAAACCGCCCCGAGTCCTACGGGAGAGGGGCGGTATAGAAATTTAATAAAACTAAACTAAACTAAACTTTACAGTGCTCCCCTTGTAGGAGAAACAAGTATTAGATATTTCCTTAAAGCTTAAATTTCTGACAACCATAAATACAAGTCTCTGTGACATTGTTCTTTTTTTTTTTTTAGCTAGAAGAGATATTATTTAACCTGGGTTATTCAGTTCTGTGAATCTCATTATTTTTAAAACCCTCTGAAGATTTAAATATCATTTTGTAGAAATGCAATCAAATACATCCTAGCCAATCATACATTTTTTTTTTTACTCCTAAAACCTAACTTCCTTTTCACTCCAATGTTATATCACCAAGCAGTTCTGGGTGTGTGAAATCCTTTATTTTAAATAGATTTAATATCATATCTGCCTGACCTTTGGAGACCTACATCTTAGTTAGTCTAATCCCTTCTGTGTTCCCATAATGAGTTCTTAACTTCTGATATTTATATTGGATGTGTTCTTTTATTTTCTCACTGTGAAGTCTGAGTTGCTTAGAATTAAGATTCATTGAGAAAATGATCGGTTATAATTAGACAACACCAAGTTGTAAATGAGACACTAGTACTTGTGGGATTTGAACGCTTGTAGCTTTAAATATTTTGTTATACCGCAACTGTGTTATGTTCAAGTACTCATCTGTAAGCAAATCTTAATGTTTTACTAATTAATAAAGATCATATACTTGAAAGAGAAAATTTATGTCCTTATTCCCCCAATTCTGAACTGATGCTTCATTGATGATAACCCATCATAGGATGAAGCAGAAATTATAGAATATATGATGTATCTCAGCAACTTCTCCTCTACAATCTGGCTTCTTAAGAATTCGCCAAGCCAGGCAAACTGCATTTGCAAACATTCCTAAGCAACATGGAGAAAGAACTTGCCTGAGATGAGATACTCAAGGAAGAAAATGTATTAGTGTAACCTGTGTGCTTTGTTTGTTTATTTGTACTCCCTGTGCACATGTGCTCAGGACCTTTTGCTGCCTGGCAAAATGATGAAATGGTATCTTCTGATTTACAGCCAGTCTTAAAACAAGAGCATATTCACAACCATACCTAAGTAGCAAGCCACTTGAGGAAGCCCAGAGCACACGTGCATATATTGTAAGAGAAGGGAAAATCCAGGCAGTTCACAAAGCTGCTATACTACTGGCTTTCTGCTTTCTGCTCTTTGAGACCCTGGCTTCACATTGCTGAATGATAGAGCTTCTCTTAACATGCCTTATTACAGTAAGCTAGATAATGCATTTATCTGTAAATAGCAATATTATAGTCTTCCTGTCTAGCATGCCCCAGCTTCTCACTAAGAGTTTAAATTTAATATCCTTATCAAGATGTTGTCAATGCATGTTTCTCCGAGATGTAGAATGGATGAAAAGTCTACCTTTAAAGTTAAGTGCATCAACAGGAAAGCAGGGACTAATATCTTTTGGACTCTGAGTAGGGTGCTGCCTTATGACTAGCTAGAGATAGTAATTCATATGGTTCTCTGGAAAGGATATATGATTCCTTCTCTAAAGAAAAGTAAACCAAGATTTAAGAGCATGCTTTGTGGTCCAAAATAACTTAGAAGGAACTATGACCTTGAATTTACTTCAAATTAAAACTATTTTTGGACCAACAAAGCTTCATAACCCATGTAAAATTTGGTTTCCTTCTAAATACAGACCCATGTTTCCTTTGGTTGAGATATTTAGATAAGATAAGATAAGATAAGATAAGATAAGATAAGATAAGATAAGATAAGATAAGATAAGATGAGATGAGATGAGATGAGATGAGATGAGATGAGGTGAGGTGAGGTGAGGTGAGGTGAGGTGAGGTGAGGTGAGGTGAGGTGAGGTGAGGTGAGGTGAGGTGAGGTGAGGCAAGCCAAGGTGAGGCGAGGCGAGGCAAAGCGAGGTGAGGTAAAGTAAGGTAAGGTAAGGTAAGGTAAGGTAAGAGAAGAGAAGAGAAGAGAAGAGAAGAGAAGAGAAGAGAAGAGAAGAGAAGAGAAGAGAAGAGAAGACAAGACAAGACAAGACAAGACAAGACAAGACAAGACAAGACAAGACAAGACAAGGTAACCTTTATTGTCATTTTTTTTACTGTGGGCACAACGGCACACATCAAAAATGAAATTTAGTTGCCCGCTCGCAAAGTGAAACACATACATGACACACACCTAAACATACTATATACAACATATGTATAGACCCACACCCCTACATATACATGACAAATAAAGATTAAATACTGTACATCTTGAATATATAATGGAAGGAGGAGGCTTGAGAGTTCACAAGGTTAATGGTGTATGGAATGAAACTAGAACAGAACAGGTTCTCAGTTTCAATCTATTCGCAGCTTGTAACATTTGTCGTTTATACTGTGTTGAACATAGTTCTCAGTAGTCATTCTTGTTTACAGCTTATTAAAAGTGATTTTTAGTGTAGAGCAGTAATATATTCACTCATTCATAACTAATGATATAGTAGAAATCTACAAGTGCCTTGACATTTTGAGAAGTCTTATTTACCCATTTGTGCTTTATTCATTGTTCTTAAATGTTTGCTATTTTTGCGTGTATATGTATTTTTTTTCTCTAAAAGGCTTAATAAAATATTTAAAAAGTGAGGGTTGGTGGTTATGCTAATCCTTATTGTTAATGTTGTGGAACAAGCAGGACAACCGAAGACAAGATGTGGCTTGTGGAGGCAGATAATCAAGCTTTTTTACCCATAAAGGATAAAGGAGTGGAAAGATTTATCACAATATCCACATGCTTACTTCTTTTCCAGTAGCGATTAGATAATTTCAGCATTCTTTCCTTTTTTTCTTTACCTAAGGTTAATTATATTTGTATAATATATATACATAGTGTGTTCTGTGAAAAGTACCCCAATCTATTCTCCGCTAACCAATGTCTGTTACTTGTAAATAATAAATAAATCTTTATTGATTAGCCCTTGGGCCATATCAAAGTGCAAAGTTCCAACAACAAATTATTACTAAAGTTTGATAAAAAGCAATTTAAAATGAAATTTGATAAAATACAATTTAAAATGGAATTAGAGTAAAATATGACTTAAAATGAAATTGGAGTAAAATACTGTCTAAAATGAAATTAAAATAGAGTACAGTAATTTAAAATATAGATAAAATATGATAAAAGTATATCTTGGAGTCACCCTTGCAATCTACCCCAATCAGTCCCGCATATGCAGATCTCAACCGAACCATTTTGTTTAAATGCTGTGTTGCGTTAAATGTTATTTTCAAGTTCTGGCCGCACATAAGTTGTTTTGATATGGGGATCCCAATGAGTCATTCATTTGGTATATAGACCAAGGTATCTGTCTCTCAGCATGTTGGCATTCAAAAGAGGGAGAATATGGTAGATTCATAAGTTGATTGTTGTCTATCTGAAAGTCAAGTGGCAACTGGACTTTCCTGAGCACCTTTGGGACATAGGTTGAATTCTCCCTATGACATAACTACAGTATTGTCCACTTAATTCAGTGACAATAGGAAGTCCTGTTTGCAAGGTCTCTTATGACTCCATTGAGAAATCTTCAAAAAGTAGGAGATAAATTATATCTAGTTCCTACTTGAATTACTCTTAAAACTTTTTTTTATTTCTTGCTAAAAAATAATAAGAAAATGCACAATTGTGCTTCAGCTTCATGCCTCACTTCGCTCCATACCATAAATCATTTTGTTCATTTTGAATCTTTCTAATAATGTAACAAGAACACAACTGACAGCTATATCCTCAGGCTGTTAGTTGCTCTTTTGATAACTTTCTGATAATTCTGCTACATCAACCATTTGTGTTCACTTGCCCTTTTCTCTTCTATGCAAAATTTCATGTGCTGAGATTCAGAGAGATTTTTTCCAGCACAATCTGGGTTTACATTTTTTCCGAGTTCTCAGTCTGGAAGGTTTTTGAAATCCACATTAACTTTGACTCTTTCATGCTATAAATATCCATGCTATCCAAACCTCACATTGTGATCTTTTAAATCAACGATTTAAATTTATATGGCAAGGGGGAAAAAACCCTGAATTAAACATAATTTGTTACAAGATGCAAACGAAAGAGAAGAATTGGGTTTATTGAAAGTGTACTTCACAGATTGTTGTTTGGTCTGGATGAAAGGATGGATTTGCTAAGAAACAAGAGACTTTTAACTCATAGAGTTTTTTTTCCCTTAGCATACTAATTTAAATAATATCTTTCTTCCTTTGTTTAAATTGTACATCAGTTGTCAAAACAGGTATCATGAGAAATAAAAGGTCATTCTTGTCAAAACCTTAATTTTTATTGTAGAAATTCTCCCCAACAGTTACAATGTGAGTTTCTCCAATAACATACCTTTCTGAATTATGTGATAAAATAATTTTTGAAAAGCGCACAATTCATATTTGTCATAAACACACCCGTACGTTACTTTCTTCTCAGTCTAAAAACCAGTTTTCTCCATCAGTTCCAGTTGGTTTCATATTTTTTTTGTTAACATCTTTCTCATTGTAGGATTCTCAATAAATCACCCCAGCAAACCACATCTGCTTTCCTACCAGTAAAGATGGTAGGAAAGATGCAAGGCGAATGATGTACCCTTGGGAAGTTGAACAGCCTTCTGCTTTGATAATTGAAATGAAACTTGGAATGAAGAATGTTAAATAAGCATTAGATAATGTCTCTGTATTGAGCTTTTTAGGGCATATCTATGGAGAAAAAATGATTTCCATGTTAAAAGCAGAGGAGAAAGGTCAGCAGAAATTAATAATTTGAAGCATAAAAGAACTAGATACTGTTTTAGTAACAGCTTAAAGATCGTTTTGTGCCAAATCTGTCTGTCAGAAATTAGGTTATAAATGTTCTTTTTCTTTTTTCTTCTTTCTTTCTTTCTTTCTTTCTTTCTTTCTTTCTTTCTTTCTTTCTTTCTTTCTTTCTTTCTTTCCTCCCTCTCTCTTTCTTTCTTTCTTCCCTTCCTCCCTCCCTCCCTTTCTTTCTTTCTTTCTTTCTTTCTTTCTTTCCTCCCTCCCTCCCTCTTTCTTTCTTTCTTTCTTTCTTTCTTTCTTTCTTTCTTTCTTTCTTTCTTTCTTTCTTTCTTTCCTCCCTCCCTCCCTCCCTCCCTGCCTCCCTCCCTCCCCCCCTCTCTCTTTTCTTTCTGACTTTTCTCTGGAATATAATCCTAAACACATTATTTGAAACTATGCATTTCAGGATTTTTCTTATTAAAAAAAATGTTCTCTTTCTTTTTACATAACATCCAGGTAAAAAATAATTCCATGCAAAAGTATTTAGGACATTTACAAAATAGTAGTAATAACAACAAAAACAACAACAATGAGAGAGAAAAAACAGCTGGCTTGGATTTGGGGAGGGTGAAGGAATAATTATGAGTGAAAAAATTCCTTTTAAATATGAAATGATTTGATTCCTACCCTGCTTGATATTGGCAGCAGAAGCTTTCATGTATGCAACATAAACTGAGTGTGACTTTTAATTGCATAATTATGGTAGAAGCTGAAATAATTTGCCCACAGTAGTTTTGGCTGATTGCCACCCATTTGGGGAGAATTTAGAGTTCAATTTGTAACATGACTTCTGACTTCAAATAGGAAGGCACCAGAAGATTTAAAAAAAAACCCACAGAAATTGCTTTCTGTGTGAGTATACTACATTGTTCTTAGAATGGAATGGAATGGAATGGAATGGAATAGAATAGAATAGAATAGAATAGAATAGAATAGAATGGAATGGAATGGAATGGAATGGAATAGAATAGAATAGAATAGAATAGAATAGAATAGAATAGAATAGAATAGAATAGAATAGAATAGAATAGAATAGAATAGAATAGAATAGAATAGAATAGACAATATGGAAGAGAGAATAGAATAGAATAGAATAGAATAGAATAGAATAGAATAGAATAGAATAGAATATGGAATGGAATGGAATAGAATAGAATAGAATAGAATAGAATAGAATAGAATAGAATAGAATAGAATAGAATAGAATAGAATAGAATAGACAATATGGAAGAGAGAATAGAATAGAATAGAATAGAATAGAATAGAATAGAATAGAATAGAATAGAATAGAATAGAATAGAATAGAATAGAATAGAATAGAATAGAATAGACAATATGGAAGAGAGAATAGAATAGAATAGAATAGAATAGAATAGAATAGAATAGAATAGAATAGAATAGAATAGAATAGAATAGAATAGAATAGAATAGAATAGAATAGAATAGAATAGACAATATGGAAGAGAGAATAGAACAGAACAGAACAGAACAGAACAGAATAGACAATATGGAAGAGAGAAAAGAACAGAACAGAACAGAACAGAACAGAACAGAACAGAATAGAATAGAGCTGGAAGAGAATTTGGAGGTCTTCTAGTCCAGCCTCCCCACTCAAGCAGGAGAACCCATACCATCTCAGACAAGTGACTGTCTAGTCTCTTCTTAAAAACTTTCAGTGATGGAGCATTCACGATTTCTGAAGGCAAGCTGTTCCACTGGTTTATTGTCCTCACTGTTAGGACAATAGTATGTGTATTCTACTATAATGGATGCTTAGCACGATACATGTGTGATAACAAGCTTCTTATGTTCAAGTACATGCCATAATGAACTAAGAACATTTCTGTAAGTCCTAACTGCACATTTTTGATTGGTAGCATAATAGCAAATTTGAATTTCCTTTATCTAATCCTTGCCCATACCAGCCCAATGACTTCTTCTTCATTGTCCCTTTGGTCAATGTATTCTCCCCACCCTCCTGTATAAATTTCCCTTTCCAGTATTATATGGCAAATTTTCTTATCTGGACTCATTCTGGGAAAAATGGTGAAGCACAAATGTGGAAATACATTTGAATGGTGACACAAGGAACTCTGTGATCACAAGTATCACAGATCAGCCAATATTCTTTACAGAGTGGCATACTGATATATGAGGCAAATTTGGAAATAAACCTCCATTTGGTTATCAATGACAGACACTCTCAGATACAGAACTTACTTTATACACTTTAGAAAACTACAATATTACATTACTTTTTGACATAATTGCCATTCAAATTGAGGCACTTGTCATAACATCTTACAAAGTTTCAAATTCCTTAGTAGTAGCTCAGCGCTGAATCTGGGCTGCTTCAAAATTTCTTGGGTGCATCTAGCGGTGTGTGGGCAAGCATTATTATGAACCAACACTGCATTGGAAGTCAGCATGCCCCGACACGTGTTACGGATGGCTCATCTGAGTTTTCTTAACATTTCACATTTGAATTGATGGTCGAACCAAGCTCTGTGAACTTCACTAGCTGTATTCCTTTGGCATCTTCATATTTGGTGGGATTTTCTATGGCACCACTTCCAGTGGTGGTGTTGGTTCACAATACAATACTCACCCACATACATAATGCTTGCCTGCATACCGCTAGACACACCCAAAGAACTTTTGAAGCAGTTCTGTTGGGATGTTTTTGACCCCACCCCCCATAGCCCAGATTTGATGCTGAGTGACTACTACTAAGGAATTTCAAACCTTGTAAGACGTTATGACAGGTGCCTCAATTTGAATGGCAGTTATGTCAAAAAGTGATGTAAAGCTGTAGTTTTCTAATGTGTATACTAAAAGTTCCATATCTGCAAGGGTCTGTCTTTAATAACCAAACAGAGGTTTATTTCCAAATTGCCCTTGCATTTTGTCCAGGGTCCTAAGTCCATCATTTATATTAATAGTCCTCTTTCCTAACATGGGTATAGGGTAGATAATTAAAGTGAAAGGGAAATTCTCAAATGTCTCAGAACTATAGCTTTGCAGTTTGAATGGACATCCATCTCCATAACTGCTTGGTTCTTGATCAAGCTGTGAGTTATGAGAATTGAATCCCAGATTTCTGGAGAGTGTCAGATTGAAGAAAGCTAACCTAATAATTGTTTTGTATCACTCAAAGTATTAGAAATGTTTTTCTCTGCACACTCTTACCTTACTCCAACCTTTCTTTGAATCATCTACTGTGATCCTGCAATGCAGAGTCCATCTAAATTTCACAGGTTTTCTTTTTTTTTCTATGCCTCCTGCCTAATAGAGAAAAGTAACATATAAAACTGTAGGTAGATATTCTCAGATCATCTTCAGAATAATGATTGAATGTGATGGCTTCTGGTTTCAGAACAGGAGCCTATCAAAGGAACGTTTCTTTGGGGTTTGGGGGGGGGCATCTGCACCTGTACTGAAGTGTATTGCTACACATTAATTAAATATTGTATAAATGTATTTGGTCAACTCAATTCTGTGTACTTGCAGCTGTCCTTCATTTTATTATTTGCAGGTCAATCAGAGGAACTTTGATTCAATTGCAATTTTCTTCCTTTGTTTCCCTGTTCATTAGGTACTATTTTCACAAGTGACCCCTAAGTTTTGCATTATTAATAATCTGTAAGTAGATAGGAAACAGCCGTGGTTTGTCTCAAGATGTTAACTTTGCACAAATGATAATTATACTATAGTATTCTTACCATTCTATTGACAATTAATGCTTCTATTTTTTTTTTAAGAATTTAGCAAGACAATCATTGCAGCTGTAAAGAAGTCCAAGCCCTATGCATTTATTTCTGCTGTTTTCCTACAAGCCATTTCCAGTGGTGCATTTAGACCGGTGTTTATTTTATTTTTATTTATCAAAGTTTATTTGCCGCCCATCTCATAGTCCAAACACAACTCTGGGCAGTTTTTACTGAGTAGTAAAAACTTATCAATGCAATTTCCACTGGGAAATTGACATGGAAGTTCTTCTCAAAGTTTGAGAAGGTTATGAAAGGTATTCTAGACACCGTTAATGCCAGACATTCTAGAACAGATATACTGAGAACCTCAGATGAAGCATCTGGGGAAGATTTATTAATTTCGGTTAAATAAAGATGTTGCAAACACACTCTGGCCATCTACTGTACATATCATTGGAATTCTAGAAAAAGCAAAGGAAAGTGAGTTTTATTTGCTTTATTGGTTCCTTGATTCAGAAAAAAAGCTGTAGGAGAATATTAAAGGCAAAACAGTAAGTGAATTATCTTCCAGTTTTATTTTTTTTTCAGGTATCTGGTAAGCTCTGCCCATTTCTTACGAGATTCTTTATATTTTCTGTGAGAAATAAAAATGCAAACATGGAACACTTTTTTTTTTTTTTGCTGGTAGATATTCTCCTTTCTTTAACTCTTTAGTTCACTGCAAGACAACTTAGCAATTTACCAGTTCAGAAAGCTCGATTTTTCCAGATGTTATCCTAAGTCTTCTTTTTTTCTTCCCTTTTCCAAAAGTGGCTTCTCTATTTCAAATTGTAGCAAAAGAAACCCACTTTATGTCAGTTTGTTTATGACAGACTTCCTGAGTTTGGACCCATTAGATCAAATATCCTTATTACAGCCTTTGACCAGCTTTTACAGTAAATAAGAGAAATAATTTAATGATCCATTACTGGGGAAAAACAACAGGAAAATAAAATAAAACAATATGACAATAAAATAAAACAATATTGTGCACTTGCATGATTTGCTGAAGATATTTGGCCACCTGATACATCATTATGGGGTTAGCATCCCTTAAAAACTAACAAATATAAAATTGATCAACATGTCCCTCAAATTTGAAGATGATAGGAAAGTTCAGAGAACTTGGGCTCATGGTTTTGAAACAAGGAAAGAAATACTCAAATTTGATTTAATATGGGAATGTAGATCTCTTTGAACATATCCATCAGGGATAATGCAATATTGGACAGTTTGAAAATTGCAGTTTTTAGAAACAGTCCTTAAATGAGGGATTTGTTATTAGATTTCTGGTGTTAAGCTCCGGACAAGAGAAATAACAATTTGAGAGAATTACAAGGGCCAGAATTTGCTCAAGAAGAGTTATCTACATAATTCTTCAAGGGAGTTTAAATAGAGATGATAGATCTATGATGGTGAGGGGATAATTGATTTGATGGCTGAATGACTTCTTCAGGAATGTCCTTTGGGAGCAAAGGCCATCCAATTTTAATTTCTTAAAGACACAAAGAGTCCGAGAGAAGATTAATGTACTGGAAGCTCACAGGGATGGCTATTTTATTTGAAAGGAAATGACATGCAATCAGAAAAGGAAACAGGAAGAATAGCTTTCCAATTTGCATTCCATATAAATACACTGCTTCCAAGAACTGGATGGAGTGGGGATACAGGATAATCTGATTTAGGCCAAGTTTGACTCCCCAATTATATTCATCCCACTATGGAATTCTGATTTACATAAATGTTCACTTCTCTTTTAATTGCGTTTCTATTTCGTGTTATATTTTACAGCCACAATCTATATCTGTAATTGAAAGAGTCTTAATTTTTAATCAGGAATATTTTAATGCATAAAAATATGCATCATTTTAATGTGACAGAAATTTACTATGCTGGATATAGAGCTGCTGACATGGAAATACATAAGATAGGAAGTTGTTAACTCTGAAGAAATTATATTTGAAAAGTAATAGTTTCCTCGGACTTATAAAAAGATGTTTGCCAAAATTCTTTTAACCCCTGAAGTTCCAATGTCATAGCAAGATCTCAAGACAGCTGAGGATTAAGTATTTTTACAAATTTGGCAAATTCCTTGCCAAATTTAATAGTTGATTAAAAGTACTTGAAATTTTAGGTCTAAAGTTGCGACTTGAGCTTAGAAACAACCATTATTTCTGAAATGGTAATTGATTAAGGGTATCCAAAACTCAGGCTGAAGACATCATTAACTTTAGTTTTGTACAATTATTTTTCTTTTACTGTTAAGAAGTATAGTACAATACATTCTATCATAGTCTTAACAAAATAAGCTAGCAATTTTACACAGGAAACAAATTGCAGGCATCAGACCAGTGGTGGGATTCAACCAGTTTGCAACAGTCTGGCAGAACCAATAGCTAATTTTTTTGTTGCCCAGGCCCAGAATGGACTTCCGGAAGCGGCATCCACACAGAGAACCGGTTGTTCACATATTCGAATCCCACCACTGCATCAGACTGTATGCTACCATCAGCACTGTGCTTCTTAAACTGGCTCCCCCCCAATTCTGAACAAAATATATTTTCATCAAGGGGAGAAGAAAAGCATGTTAATCATCTTTCCTTTCACCACCTCCATGCAACCTTTCAAATATTGCCTTTTATTTCTTTAATTCTTCTCCTCTCTCTTTCAGATTCATTTAGGTTCCATTCAACAAGACTTTCTTGGTCTTCTCCTTTCTCTTCTTTTAGGTTAAATAGCCAGGAGGAAATTGCTGCAGGCTTTTGTTTTCAGAAACTTCCTGGGAGACCAGCAGCTGTCTCCAAGGAAAAGGGAAAAAAAAAACCTGAGTCCATTCAAGATTATGAAGTGTATCATCCAAGGTTGAGAGAGAAAAATCCAATGCATTCAACAGTTCTAACAGAATAACAGAATTGGAAGGGACCTTGGTGGTCTTCTAATCCAATTTCCTGCTCAAGCAGGAGACCCAAAAACACTTCAGATAAATGGCAGTCCAATTTCTTCTTAGAAACCTCCAGTGTTAGAGCACTCACAACTTCTGGAGGGAAGTTGTTCCACTGATTAATTGTTCTAACTGTCAGGAAATGTCTCCTTAGTTCTAGGTTGCTTTTCTCTTTGGTTAGTTTCTATCCATTGCTTCTTGTCCTGCCTTCAGATGCTTTGGAGAATAAGTTGACATCCTTTTCTTTGTGGCAGCCCCTAAAATATCGGAACACTGCTATCATGTCATCCCAATCCTTCTTTTCATTAAACTAGACATACTCAATTCATGCAGCCATTCTTCGTATGTTTCAGTCTCCAGTCCCCTGGTCAAGTTTGTTTCTCTTCTCCGCACTCTTTCTAGAAGTTCTACAGTTCTATAGTAAAAGTGGTAAATAACCGGATAGAATGTGTAGCAATTTTATTTTGTATGTCTTCAAAGCTTCAGTTGAGTCTTCAGTGTTGTGAAAGATGGAAAATGGACTGAAAACTATATGGAAGCCACACGCATTGACTTTCAGTTTATACGGTAGGAAAGGAGACGTTTATAGGAATTTTGAATGGTGACATCTGACGGTATTCCTGGGGCCATAGAAAGAAAAAAAAATGGATTTGACAATGTAAAAAGCTGTATTATTGTTAACAGCAACCACACACTTCAAAAGTGGCAGCAATGTCAGAAAGAGCTATTGTATACTGGCTTAATGAGCAGTGAAAAGTTTACAGGATTCTGTACATGTCTCTAGATCAGAACTATTTGGAAAATAGTTTGACCCTCTTGTCTTTGTAGGAGCCCCTCAAACATTGGAAGAGTGCTATTATATCATCCATGGTCCTTTTCTTTTCTTTTCTTTTCTTTTCTTTTCTTTTCTTTTCTTTTCTTTTCTTTTCTTTTCTTTTCTTTTCTTTTCTTTTCTTTTCTTTTCTTTTCTTTTCTTTTCTTTTCTTTTCTTTTCTTTTCTTTCCTTTCCTTTCCTTTCCTTTTCATTTTTCTTTCATGCTAACACTCATCTATGCTTCTTCTTTTTTAGCTTGGATGGTTTCTAACAAACTAAATTCTATCTATCTATCTATCTATCTATCTATCTATCTATCTATCTATCTATCTATCTATCTATCATCTATCTATCTACCTATCATCCATCCATCTATCTATCCATCCATCTATCTATCTATCTATCTATCTATCTATCTATCTATCTATCTATCTATCTATCTATCTACCTACCTACCTACCTACCTACCTACCTACCTACCTACTCATCTATCTATCTATCTATCTATCTATCTATCTATCTATCTATCTATCTATCTATCTATCATCTACCTATCATCTACCTATCTATCTACCTATCTACCTATCTATCTATCTATCTATCTATCTATCTATCTATCTATCTATCTATCTATCTATCTCTCTATCCATCCATCCATCCATCCATCCATCCATCCATGTTATTGCTTGACTCCTCGGAAAAAAGGATGCAACTTGATAATATGCCTCAAAAGGCACAGCCCTCTACTGATCATCTACCAGCTATAGAATTTAAGATGACCTCCCTTTCCAATTTACAGAGGTGTTTACCATCTTCTGGCCTTGCTCTTATGCCCCTGATTAAGCAGAGGGAAAGAGGGTGATGTCCATCAATGCCAGTTGAAGACGCTTCTGCTCCATTCTGTTGAGCTGTCCTCATGGACTGGGCAGGCCAATAACAAGAGAAAGACACACCCACACAAACACATTACAAGTATTTCTGGGCTGAAGAATCCTAGGCATAGTTTATGACCTGCCAGATGTTAAACCAACTCCTTTCATGAATGAAGGTGAATATATGTGTCCCAGGATAATGTTGCAGGATCCTATTTGGGTTGATCAAAATCTATGGTCCCAGTGACTGAACCAGATTGGATTCTGCAACTCCTTTTATTTGATGATCTTGGATAACCAGCATCAAGTTTTTCTAGCTTTTGTAGGTTGTCTGCAAACAGGTGAGTCAAATAGAAGATACCTAGATTCACTATTATATTAGCCCTTAACTTCCAAGTTCCATCTGAAAAATTCCTGATGTGCTTTCTGAGCATAGAAAACACCAAGGACCCTGCAAGTCATCCATGGAAAACACCAAGGACCCTGCAAGTCATCCCTGAGTTACAAATATATATATATATATTGTTTAAAATTGTTGACAAAGAAATAAGGGATTTCTGATATAGCTATTTCGAGTTTCTTAACTCTCTTCAGTCAGAACTCACCCTTCTGGGATTCGAACCTGGGCAGTCTGCATGCTAAGCAGATGCTTTAACCTATTGAGCCACAAGTTCTCTCCCGCTTTGTCAGTAGTCAGGGAGTAAGGATATGTGTCAAGTGTTTATTTTTTAGATTGCACCCTGTAAACCCAAATATGGGAGGAAGGAATCATTCTTTCCTTTTGCTTGTTTCAGCTCAACCCAGAGCCATCTTGCAAGCACAAATCTATATATGTTGTTTAAAATTGTTGACAAAGAAATAAGGGATTTCTGATATAGCTATTTCGAGTTTCTTAACTCTCTTCAGTCAGAACTCACCCTTCTGGGATTCGAACCTGGGCAGTCTGCATGCTAAGCAGATGCTTTAACCTATTGAGCCACAAGTTCTCTCCCGCTTTGTCAGTAGTCAGGGAGTAAGGATATGTGTCAAGTGTTTATTTTTTAGATTGCACCCTGTAAACCCAAATATGGGAGGAAGGAATCATTCTTTCCTTTTGCTTGTTTCAGCTCAACCCAGAGCCATCTTGCAAGCACAAATCTATATATGTTGTTTAAAATTGTTGACAAAGAAATAAGGGATTTCTGATATAGCTATTTCGAGTTTCTTAACTCTCTTCAGTCAGAACTCACCCTTCTGGGATTCGAACCTGGGCAGTCTGCATGCTAAGCAGATGCTTTAACCTATTGAGCCACAAGTTCTCTCCCGCTTTGTCAGTAGTCAGGGAGTAAGGATATGTGTCAAGTGTTTATTTTTTAGATTGCACCCTGTAAACCCAAATATGGGAGGAAGGAATCATTCTTTCCTTTTGCTTGTTTCAGCTCAACCCAGAGCCATCTTGCAAGCACAAATCTATATATGTTGTTTAAAATTGTTGACAAAGAAATAAGGGATTTCTGATATAGCTATTTCGAGTTTCTTAACTCTCTTCAGTCAGAACTCACCCTTCTGGGATTCGAACCTGGGCAGTCTGCATGCTAAGCAGATGCTTTAACCTATTGAGCCACAAGTTCTCTCCCGCTTTGTCAGTAGTCAGGGAGTAAGGGAGTAATATATATATATGTTTTCTGAGGTTTTCGCGGGTGTTTGTATGTAGGTCTTTGGTTCTTCGGGTTTTCTCCCACGTAGAATTTGAAGTGTCTTGGCGACGTTTCGACGAAGTCCCATTCGTCATCTTCAGGCTGGTGCTTTCGGCTTCGTGCTTCTAGGAGTTATTAAACTGAACACTTTAATAACAGAATAATCAGAGAAGCCATTGAGATAGAAAAACGCCCACACAGCATGAACAAACAAGATGATACCTCCCGCCTACCAGCCATTTGGGAAAACTGCCCTTATTGACAGATGAGTCCATAGCACGGGGAATGACACCAGACCTACACTCACAAAAACCACACAGGATGTCACCACCACACATCCAGGCAAAAAGCAAACCCAAACCCACACTGATGAGGAGGCACGACCACAAGCCAGAAGCCAGACCACAGCTGCATCATTAGCCACCTTAAACCCCTCCAATCCATACACGAAGCAAACTGACACCCACAATGAAGATGAGGCACGACCACGAACGCAAAGCCAAACAGCTACACAGTTCACCATCTCTAATCCCCTTGTAACACTGACTAATCTGAGCACAACAAAGCCCCCACCCAAACAGAAAACTCCCCCAGCCAATCAGAGCACAGCCAACCCCCCATCCAATCAGAGCACAGCCAAGCCTCTAACCAATCAGAACACACCTCCACCCAATCAGAACACAGCTGAGCTCCCAGCCAATCAGTTCAAACCCCCACTGGCAGTTAAAAGGAAGAAACAGCTAAAATCTCACATTGCTCCTAGAAGCAGAAGCTGAAAGCATCTGTTGCTTCTTGTCCTGCCTTCGGGTGCTTTGGAGAATAGCTTGACTCCCTCCTCTCTGCAACAGCCCTTCAAATATTGGAATATGGCTATCATGTCACCCCTTCTCTTTCTTAAACAAGTCAAACCCAGTTCCTGCAAACATTCATTGAAGGCTTTAGCCTCCAGTCCCCTAACCATCTTTGCTGTTTTTCTTTCTACAATCTCAACATCTTTTTTTTAATTTTTGAATCATGGTGACCAAAGACAAATAACTCGCTTCTTGTTGAAGATGCAGCACTAGATTTTTGTATTGTTTTGTTTTACATAATTTACCAAACTTATGTCTTTGGGACCAGCTTTGTGCCTGTAACATTAGCTCAAGGTCTGCAGATGAAATAGGATGCATCCTTGCTCTATAAAAAGCAAGCACAATATTATATGCGGCTCAGATTTTGACAACGCCGGGTTGCAAAGACATTCTCAGATCGTAATGAGTGTTCCCTTCCTTAACCTTTAGACTGAAATAACAGAGAGGATTTGCAGTATTTGCTGCAGTCGTAGAATGTAGCAGTGACATTCCCTATCCTTTGTTTGGGGCTTTTAGAAATGACAGCGAGAGAACTATTAGGGGAGTGCAATTGCACTTGTGTCTATTTGTTTGAATCCCAGGGAATGCTATCAACTCTTTTGCAGACCATGGAATAATAATGGCATTTTATTTCATGACCTTAGACAATCAAAGAAAAAGATACTTCTGATTAGTACAATCTTCCATTTGTTCCTGCCCTTATGGATTATACTGAACCGTGCATGAACTTTTGCTGCTCTTGTTAGAATCCGTGGAACTTCTAAAAAGCTACATAAATCTTTGAATTACCTAAATCACTCATGTCCCAGAGGAAAAAAAAAGGGGGGGATGGATCCCTCAGAGACCATAAAATGTTTTGCCAACTAATCATGAAACTGTTGCTCGTTATTACAGGCTTTTTGCAATTTGATCTTATTCTTTTCTTCTGAATTCTTGATATGGAGACTTTTTCAATAACTGAAGTTTTGGTTTACTATATTACAGGGGTGTCAAACTGGCAGCCGGTGGGCCAGATGCGTCATGCACAGGCCACACCCACCCCAGCTCGGCAAAGACAAAAAAAGTCACAATGTGTCACGATATGTGATGTGATGTGATCGAGTTGGACACCCGTGCTATATTGGATCAAAGCCAACATTTTTTGGGGTTTTCACGGATTGCTTGAGCTGTCAGAAGGGCAACCCAGTTAAGCCAAAATGGATGGATTGCATTTATAAAAAAAGCTTTACTGGGATTAATGGAATGTAATGAGGTGGTGAATTCCTGGGATGGATGGAGGGGTTCGTTTCAGAGGAGTAAGAGGCAACGTAGCCTGGATATGATGTGTGAGAGAAAGAGGATGAAAACAGGACCTTCCTAATAGTTCAGAGTGTGTATTGAAGATGCAGATAGTAGAGTTCTGAGTCTGGCAAAATTTTGTCTATAGGCATGAAACAATATGGAACTTATCTTGGAAGAATTACTATGTATAATTCTTGGTTTTGGGCCTGACAATAAAAATCAAAAGACTAAAAGGAAACTAAAAGGAAAGATAGGTGTATTAGACAGGTGTAGACAGACAGACAGACAGACAGACAGACAGACAGACAGACAGACAGATAGATAGATAATTTTATTGCCATTTTTTTTACTGTGGGCACATTGGCACACATTAAAAATGAAATTTTGTTGCTTTCTCTCAAACGTGTACACATACATAACACACATTTAAACACGCTATATACAACATATGTATAGATCTCTACCCTTACATATAAATAACATGTAAATATCAATCTCTGTCCATCTTGAATACATAGTGGAAAGAGGAAGCTTGAGAGTTCACAAGGTTAATACTGTATGGAACAAAACTGTGACTGAATCTGGATGTTCTGCTTCGGATACCACGAAGCCCCCTCCTCCCAGAAGATAACAAGGAAAACAGATCATAAAGAGAATGTGTTGTGTCCCAGACAATCTTGTGATCCCTGCTCAAGCAGTGCTTATATGCTATGACCTGAATAGAAGAGAGGGAACTGCCAATGATCTTTTCAGCCATCCTCACCACTCTCTGCATTGCCTTCCTGTCTGAAGCAGGGATGCTTCCAAACCAGACCGTGATGCTGTATGACAGGATGCTCTTGATCGTCCCCCTCTAGAAAGTGGTCAGGACAGGGGAAGGAAGATGTGCTTTTCTCATGTGATGCAGAAAATGCAGGTGCTGCTGTGCCCACTTCACCAGGGTCTCACTGTTGAATGTTCTCTGTTGGAAAGTTTTCTGTTCTCTGCTTTGCCACCACTTTGTGATCCTTTTCAAGACAACATAAAAAAACCCTTTTAAATAAATAAGTGAGACTTTAAGGCAAACATTCAGTCTTGTCCTATGACAAAATACAAGAGGATTAAAAAAAAAGCAGATAAGTTCCACAAAGATCTCAAGAATTAAGGTTATCCTGACATAAAATACATACATGCAGTACATTCTCTTAGTAGTTTGAATATGTAGTTGCATATGGTATAACTCCCCCTGTGTGAATTAACACGTGATGATGTATCATAGTATGCAGAGTCTGTAATCATGAACATATACTTGATAAAACTATATCAAGCTGAAAAAAAACTAATAAGGACACTTGGTTCATTCTCCAATGATCTCTAATAGAATCATCCTTGAGTTATTCCATTGGAAGAGGGAAATGATTGTTATCCACCAATAAAATTCAATGATTAGAATATCAGAACAAAAGAAATTGTGCTGATATGAAACCCTAAAATGGAAGATTGAATTTCAATTAGTCGGTCTATTGTCAAATAAGGTTTAAAAATGAACAATGGAGTGGCAGATCTAACAGCTGCACTACTTGATCTCCAGTCCTTGAAGACTTGGCTATAAATAGGAGAGGAACAAAAGTCTTCTGTCTTCCATGAAAAAAAAGAGACTTTTGGGTTCAGCATGCAAATGTTTTGATCCTGTAGATGCGGTGCATTCTTCAAACAGATACCTACCTTCAAAAGTGACAGCTACAATAATGTGACAAATGAGCCAAGCGTCTGCACACGTGTGACATTCTTTTGCTGAGAATTTTGGCATGATTGAATTGAAATGACCTTTTTTCTGACAAGGATAATGTAATCAAATGATCTGGAGGAGGACGTGGAATGGCTGAGGGAGGCAGGAAAGCTGGGTGAAGCTGCAGGAATGTCTAGATGCTCTATTCTAATTTAGCAGTCATATAAACTAGCCTGTCTTAATCATTTATTTATTTATTTATTTATTTATTTATTCGATCCCATCCAGGCTGATGCTAAGGCTCTCATTTCAACAGTGCTTGGCTGAAAGACCCCAGAAATGTATTTTATGAGTCTCAACAGGCAGCAAAAAAGAGAAGGTGGGAGGCAAAAGATAACATCTCATCAACTTTCTGCATGATGAGCTTGTAGGTAAACTGTATAAACCTTTAATGATTATTGATATTAAAATTAAAGATGCGGTGCTTACAGTTTATTTTCCTGGCTGTAAAGTTTAGCTTTGCTTTCTAATAGATTCCCCCCTCCCACTTTTTCTTAACCAGAGGAAGATGGATTGCAAACCTCTTCTTTTTATTGATGAGAGAATTATGCAGGAGAAGAATAATCAAATCTTTCCAACTGTCTTTTTGGGCATCAGGTGCTAGCCTGGAATGAATTGTTTCCTGCGCCTTCTCATCTAGGTATGCAATGAGCATTTGGCAAAGGGGCTTATGGATTCTTAATTGCATCCATCAGGCTTTAAGACATCACAATAGGTGGCTTTTTTTTTTCAAATCTGCTAGTCTCCTAGCAAAATATATTTCAGCAGCAACATCATAGAAGTTATTGGGTTCGTCCTCAACCCATAAATCTGTTAAAAACCACATGTGTTGTTTTGCCCAAAGAAAATAGAAAATGGTATTTTGTAAGGTACAAATAGTTGACCAAACAAGTTAGATTAATAATAATAATAATAATAATAATAATAATAATAATAATAATAATAATAATAATAATAATAATAAAGTTGGAAGGGACCTTGGAGGTCATCAAGCACAATCCCCTGCTCAGGCAGGTAACCCTATACCATTTCGGACAAATGGCTGTCCAGTTTCTTCCTAAAAACTTCCAGTGTTGGAGCATTCACCGCTTCTGGAGGCACGTTGTTCCACTGCTTAATTGTTCTATCAGAAAGTTTCTCCTTAGTTCTAAGTTGCTTCTCTCTTTGGTTAGTTTCCACCCATTGCTTCTTGTCCTGCCTTCAGGCGCTTTGGAAAATAGCTTGACTCCCTCTTCTTTGTGGCAGCCCCTGAGATATTGGAAGACTGCTATCACGTTCCCTCTTGTTCTTCCCTTCATTAAACTAGACATACCCAATTCCAGCAACTGTTCCTGATATGTTTTAGCCTCTATCCCCCTAATCATCTTTGTTGCTCTTCTCTGCACTCTTTCTAGAGTCTCAACAACTTTTTTACATCGTGGTGACCAAAACTGGATGCCGTATTCCAGGTGTGGCCTTACCAAGGCCTTGTAAAGTGGTATTAATACTTCACGTGATCTTGATTCTATCCCTCTGACTTTCCTTCATAAATATCTTGCAGTTTTTGAATGTTCTCAGAGACTTTTGTCATCTAAAGGACTTGTGGTAGTCCTTAGGAATTGTACATAATCCTGATCCTAACCCTAACATGACTTCTGGATAGCTGTGTATGAACAAATCCTGATGTCATCTTGAATTTTAAGGTAGTAAAAATCAGGTTTTCTTTACTGAAGGATTAAGGATGCACAGAGCATCTCTGTACTCTAGCAAAAGCAGGACTCAGTGTTATAACATAGATTGCTTCCTGTGAAAAGAATAGAATTGAATATATTTCATCTTCTTTGGTTTGACCCCCACCAGTGTTTATTCCTATCCAGCTTGATGCTTCATAACACCTTCTTCTTGAGAAGACCTGTGAAATGGAATATTCTACACCCAGTTTGCCTTGGGAATATGTATATCCCTACATAGGAATGGCTGAGAATTCAATTCAGTTTTTTTTAAGTAATAACAATTTATCAACAACCCCAAAGGCTGGAAACAACATTAGAAACTTCATGTTTGAAAGAAAGCAAAACTGAAAAAAAATATTGTCCAGCTACTTATAGCCTCAGCTCTTAAAATGTTTGGATTTAAACGTTGGCATGTTTATGGCACTGAATTAGGACTGTCTTTTAGTTTCTCTCTGGCTGACAGTTTATTTCATCTTTAGCAGCTATATGGCAGGCAGCTTTAATAACAGAGTCTGCCATTTCAGATGGCTGAGATTTTAATTTGGTTCACACCTATTCTCAGAAAAAAAACACATAAAGAATTTGAAATTTAAAAGTACGTATAAATGCGGAATCAAGATTCAAATCAAGTTAGATATAATATGGTAATAGATGTAGCAATGTGGAAAAAATAACCACAGGCATAGTTTTGGCCTGTGAACAGTTCATATCATGGGATAACATAATAGATTAATAATAGGAAATTCTTCTGGAGAGGGTATAAATTGGACTGTTCACATCAGCTTAAACAATACTAGATGGTTTCAAATTTTATGCACCACTTAAAACAGAGTTTGACTTATTTACCTTAAACATTGTTGTTTAGACTATTTTTGGTCCTGATATTATTGCTGCCTTTGAAATCACCAATTAGTTAAAGATCTTAGAAAAATTGTTGGACATTCCTAAGACAGCAGATTGTATTTATAACAATGTGAAGAAGGATGATGGAATCTGTGATATTTATGATTTCTAGAATAATACATTTGATAGTCTGTTCTTGGTCAACAGTGACAGGGCTTTCTTGAAACTGAGAAAATGCTTTCTTTTAATCTAAAAAATAAAACTGTTATTCCCCTATACAGACACACTAACATTTCATACATTGTATAGCCGAAATTATGTTCAGCAAGAAATGGTTAATGTTAACTTGAAAGGGTTTGAACCTCAAATGTAATCAACATTTGGATGTGTCTTTCTATTGCCAAATTTTGAGCTGAATTGCAAAAGCTTATACTAAACATCTATTTAGAATTCCTGGTTACAATTCTAAGAACTGGGAATCTTTCATGGATGGTTTTTGAATTGTTTATTATTATAGTTGACTGGATTGGAAAATTTATCCCTCTATCAAGACCTTTCCAAGTATTTGGGATAGACGGATGTTGTTGTTTGGTGATGTTACAGGTCTCCTCACACGATGTAAGCTGTTACAAGTAAAGCTGCCTTTTACTTTACTTTACTTTACTTTATTTTGACTTATATGCCACCCTTCTCCTCAGACTCAGGGTGGCTCACAGCAAAGAATACAAGTACAAAATATAAATTAGTTAAAATAATAATATACAATATAAAAAACAATAAAACTATACCCACTCATACAACATACAGTCCCAATCAAAGGCCCAGGGGCAGAGCGCAGCTCACAAGCCCCAAGCCTGTCTGCATAGATGTGTTTTTAAAAGTTTTCGGAAAGCTAGGAGGGAAGGAGCAGTATGAACCTCTGAGGGAAGTTGATTCCAGAGGGCTGGGGCAGCAACAGAGAAGGCCCTAGCCCTAGGTCCCGCCCAACGGCATTGTCCAACAGACGGGATCCGTAGGAGGCCAACGCTATGTGCCCTAACCGGTCGCTGGGATTCATGAGGCAGAAGACGGTCCCGCAAGTATCCTGGCCCATTGCCATATAGGGCTTTATAGGTCATAACCAACACTTTTACAATTGACTGATGAGGATTTGTCAATGCTACGGGTGGACAAGTAGTGCTCCAGATGTTTTGGGATTATTAGGACAAGACAAATGAATTTTGAATAATATTGGTGGGAGGGACAGAATGCATACAAACACACACACACATTTATTTTTTTCATCATTTTATACCTCATTGCTGTTTTTGACGTAGTATAGATTTATTCTGGTTATTTTATAAAATATATAAAAAAATTAAAACTGGAGTGAAATGTTCCCCTTGCTTGGATATCACAATAATGTTTTCCTTTTCCTTCTTTATTGTCTCCTTAAAATCCTTTGCCAGAACAAAGGCAACTAAGCATATGGAACATAGGAAAAAAGCACTCTAGGGCCTAGGCAATGCCTTCTACATATATCTGTCTTTTGCTTTCAACATCGCAAAACTTCTCAAAAGGTTTTCCACTTGTATGAGAAAGGTTGCTGTAACATGGTTATAGGTATCACTGAATGTTTTCTTCATCTGCTTTTAAATGCCACTGATAGCTTCAGGGGCCTGATGGATAAGTGATTAGAGATGCTGAGCTTGTCAGCTGGAGAGCTGACAGCCCAGGTTTGAGACCCAAGCTCTGTGTAATGGGATGAGCTGTTATTACTTGCCCCAGCTCCCATCCATCTAGCAGTTTGAAAGCATGAAAATGTGAGTAGATAAATAGGTACCACTTCAATGGGTACCTATTTCTTTTTTTTTAAAATTATTTTATTAAAACCATCAACATTATACATGAGTTCATACCAAAAAAGCAACCATCATATATCCTGCAATACAACTCGTAAATTCGTCTCAGTAGTAGTGCAATCTTTTATGATCCCTAGCAAAAGGTCCTGAGGTAAAAATTCATTATCCTGAGGTAGAAATTCAGTACGCTTTTCCAATATTAAATCAATCCACATTAAATCTGGGTTTATATTAATAAGCTGTCCTCATAAGACCTGAAAATACTGCTCTTATATATGGTCTATCTACATTCATACAATCAGCATTGAACATGAATTCATAATATGTATCGATCTTCATAGCACCTGGTATACATCACTAAGTGTTAATCTTTATAAACGTCTGGTTTGGTAAGCATTTTTCATTCCTCACATCAAACCTCAACTATACACCTGTTACAATTTATTTGATTGCTGTGTGCCTTTGACATAAAGCCATGTTAGCCACACGATCATGGAAATTGTCTTCAGACAATGTTGGCTCCCTCAGCCAAGAAACGGTGAACACAACTGACAGGAAAACTGTTACCTTTTAATAGGGCTTTGGCAATTATGTGTTTCTCTAATTATTCAGATGCTGATGGAACAGAATGAAAAAAAAAATGTCTGCATGATGACTAGAGGAGTGAAAGAAAACAACCTAATACTTTGGCTCATTCTTCCCCCTCCATCTTTCTAATCCGTATTCTGGCTTTTAGGTAAATAAATGACTGTTAATTAAGAGCCTTGAGGAAACGCAGTCTTCCATCTTGTTTATGGAGTTGTAGTTAGGTCAATCCAATTTTCAGTAGCTTATTACTTCAGAGGAAATCCTTCAGTAGACTTATAATCTCTTTATAAAACAATAAATATCTTTGCCCTTCAAGGCAATAAATTGGCCTGCTTGGATGTTCCAATGTGGAGCATACATTACAAAAGGTGTGAAGCTCGTGTCATGTTCAAGGGTTTCTATCTGTCACACAAAATCATTCATAAAGACGATGCAGAGCATGACAGATATCTAACTCTACTTCTCAAGTGGTTACTGTAGAGTTATGGGAGTATCTGGTCTCTGTGCACAATATTTCCATTTTTAAGAGAAAATACAGTTCTATTTGAGAAGGGAAAATCAGTTTAGGGAAATCTAAAATTAGTTTGCTTATCTGCTACTGGATAACAACGAAATTACAAGCCAGGATTCCCTCCCTATTTCATTTTTATGTCTTATAGGTTCCAAATGACTCAAAATTTAAATTCTAAAAATGTTGTGTCCTTCAAAGCAGGGAGTCCCAACCTGGACAACGTTCATCTACATAGCCTTCTTTTAGTCCACACATCTGAAAGATGCCCAGATTACAGAACACGCTGCACCCTATGAAGCAGATGATAACCATCATTATCTCTTCAATGTCCTCAACTTACAACAGTTCATTTAGTGATCACTCAACATTACAACGACACTATAAAAAAGTGACTTATGACCATTTTTCAGACTTACGACTGTTGTAACATCCCCATGGTCACACGATCAAAATTTCAGGTGCTTGACAACTGACTCATATTTATGACAGAATCCAGGGTTATAGGGGTCACCTTTTGTGACCTTCTGACAAGCAAAGTCAATGGGGAAGCCAGATTCACTTAACAACTGTGTTACTAACTTAACAACTGCAATGATTGCCTTAACAACTTCAGCAAGAACAGTCGCAAAATGGGGCAAAACTCATCTTAACATCTGTCTCGCTTAATGACAGAAATATTGTGGTCTTAAGTTGAGGACTGCTTGTATAGGAAATGTAGCGCACCAAAAAGAGCTACATTTAGCATAGTGGTTGAAGAAGTTACTCGACTTATGAGTTTAGATATGAGGTTATCTTGGGCCAGTCATTCTCTCGGGCAATAAGAAATCATTTTCACTCTTTCTCATCTCTTTCCCTCTTCTCTGTTTTGTCTCTGCTTCCATGAAAAGGAAAACTTCACATGTGCCAAAAGACAGAACTTGTCCTAGCAGGAATGTTCAACTAATGTATAAACGTTAGTTTACAGTGCTACAAATTGCCTAGTTTTTCTAGCTAACAGTGTTCAATTTCTCATGGTTTTAAAGGAAGTTTATGAAACTTCTTCATTTACTGCTTCCTTCCTTCATCCACATGCTGTTGTTTCTTCAAATACCAATAGCACTTAAACCAGGGGTGCTAAACTGCCAGCCCAAGGGCTGGATGTGTCATGCTGAAACCGCGCCCACCCCATCTCTGGCAATGGGAAAAAAGTCATGATACATCACGACACGTCACGTGACACAGTGAGTTTGACACGCCTGACTTAGACTTATATACCACTTCACAGTATTTTACAGTCCTCCCCAAGTAGTTTACAGGGTCAAAATATTGTCCCCCCAAAAATCTGGGTCCTCATTTTATTGGCCTCGGTAGGATGGAAGGCTGAGCCAGTTAGGATCAAACTGCTGGCAGTCGGCAGAATTAGCCTGCAATGTTGCATTCTAACCACCGTGCCACCACAGTTCTTGCCAAAACTGTTTCAGGATTTTTATTTTTTCTTTAAAGGATATTAATAGTTTACTTTCAACGTGCTTCTATTTTTCTTTTCAATATTCTTCTTATGTTGCTACTTCTGTTTGAATTACAAGAAAATGGGTTTTTGGTTAGGCATCAGGAGCAAAATCTTGACAGTCAGATCTATTCAACAAAAAAAAAAAATAGAGAGATGGCTTTGGAAAATGGTGGAATCTCCTTTACTTTTTTTTTTAAGTTTTTTTTATTAAATGCAGAAAGAAAGGATTAAAAACATTGAACATGGTAAATCGTCTTTGACATACATCTCAGTCCATATTATACATTATTTACATATAACTTATCTATATATAAACTATACATTTCTAATCTCTATTTTTTATTTTGTCTCATCATTTGTGACCTCTATCTTTTTCCCCCTCCATCTACAAAATTTGTTCCATATCAAATAAAATTCTGTATCTTCCTGGTTTTTTAATCTTTTAGTTAATCTATCTAATTCTGCACAAAACATAATTTTCTTTATTAGATCTTCCTCACTCGCTATTTCCATTATTTCCCATTTTTGAGCAAATAAAATCCTTGCCGCCGTAGCCACGTGAATGATTAAATATGTGTCCTCTTTATTTACATTTTTCTCTAATATTCCTAATAGTAATGCCTCATGTTTGTATAGAATGTTTTGGCTAGTCATTTCAGTTACCCATTCCCAGACCATACGCCAATACACCTGTGCTTCTCTACATGTCCACCATATATGAAAAAAGATGCCCTTTTCTTTTTTACATTTCCAACATGTAGCAGAGTATCCTTTATACATTTTGGCTAATCTGGCCGGAGGAAGATGCGAATCTCCTTTACTTTTGAATGGAGAACAGAGACCAGATGGTCATCTGTTTGGTGGACTTGAGTAGTGGATTCTTGCACTAAGCAGAACTGACCTGGATAATCACAAAGATTTCTTCCAATCTCTTACAGTCAAAAATGCCAGGATTCTAAGGCTAACTAGGTCATATTAAAAACGTATCCTGTACAAGAGACATATTCACAATCTTGAAAATACTGCACAATCAGCATAATCAGCCACCAATGTAGAATGCAGTAATAGATGCACATAAATGTTTTATTTAGACTTGCTTGATAAGTGTGAAGTGGGCAACTTTTATGCTCAAGCCTACTCAGGCATCCAATCAAATTAGATTTCCTCCCCTTCTTATAATGACTTTCATTACAAAGTTTATGTTGTGAACAACCACCAAAGTTAATCCCAAGATCTTCAGAAGTGATGCTTAATCCTGATACAGAATGTATATGTCATGACTGCCCCCAAATGGGGTAGCATCCAAAATCATGTTTATATGTTTAGAAGCTGGTTATATTTAGTGAATGTGAGAATGGCCCTTCAAAAGGAAAAAAAAAACATTTCTTCATCTTTTCTTGCCTTTCACTGCAGCAGAAAAACAAAGCCTGAGGTAACGCTACTAGGTTTTCAAGAGGTTCAAGGAATTCTCTACTCCAGTGTTTCTCAACCTTGACAATTTTAAGGCATGTGGACTTCAACTCCCAGAATTCCACAGCCAGCGCTGCTGGCTGTGGAATTCTGGGAGTTGAAGTCCACATGCCTTAAAATTGTCAAGGTTGAGAAACACTGCTCTACTCCATCAATCTAGTCTAGAAACGCTGGGTGAATAATAGTCCTGAAAAGCAAAATGGTCTCTTGAAAGCAAGACCTATTCCACTTCAGTTTTTGAAGAAACAAGTTTATAGCAATAAATATTTTGCTTCTTCTATTTTTTTTTTTGTCAAAGTAAGGCCAAAAACAATGCAGAGCAACTCAACCAGAGTTAGAGTTCAGTCCTTTATTTGCTTATACATAACAGACTAAGTCCTTATTACTCTCAAGTTAATAAATATAAGCTGGATGATTCTAGGAAGTGGCTATCTTTACTCTTTTCCTCTATCTCAGGGGTGTCAAACTCACAACGTCATGTAATGTGTCGCCACGTATCGCGACCTTTTGTCCATTGCCGACAATGGGGTGGCTGCGTTTTTGGCATGACGCATCCGGCCTGTGGGCTGGCAGTTTGACATCCCTGCTCTATCTCCTCTCCAGCTCTGGCCTGGACTGCCTTTTGTACACCCCCTCCCTCTTTCTGTAATGTTCTCCCTCCTTTCTGGGAAACTGCCATTTCACTGCTTATCCTGGTTCCCCTTTATGGGCATCATCTCTTATGATTTTAGATATAAGGGTCTACAGTTGATAAATATCCCCAGAGGTATAAAATTTACAATGATTCCTGACCATCTGTTCATAAATGGTGCGTGTTTTTGTCAATTTACTCTTATTGCCCATGTGGAAGGATTCAAGGTTAGAGGTTTGAGCCCCAAAATATTTCTTAAACATATTTTCTTCTACTCACAAGGACAACATACAATTCTGATATTTCTTTATAGAGTGCAACATTGCTACCAGATAATTAATTATAAGATAAGAGCAGTGGTTGGATTAAGCAGGTGTTTGTATCTTTTCAGCAGTAGATGTGGAATTATTTCTCTTTTTTCAAAAGACTTTGTGGTCATGCTATCAACAACAACAACAACGATAAAAAAGGCTCAAGTGAAACTTTACACAATAAGTAACTGATTGTCTAGTTATCTAGCATATGGCCATATCACAAACAAATTGCCTGGGCTCAAATTGTAACAAGTGTACTGTAGATTGCGTATACAAATAAGAAATTCCTTCATGTACACAATGATCCAGGATAAAGAACAATTATTCCCTCCATCTTCCACTATATTTATTATTTGATTTGCTCCTGACTTTCATTTGTGCCTGTGGCACCTCTGACTTAAGGCAGCGGATGACACAACAAAAACAATAAAACAAAACAAAAAACCCAGTAGAGGATATCAACTATCCTCTATCTAACCATCAGCTAAGGGCAGAACCAATATTAAAATCCAATTGTTCTTGTTTTATGGCTTTATTATTCCCCCGTTCCAGTGGTAGACACAATTAATTAATATTTAATCCATTGTGCCCAAAGGCTCTGCTAAAGAGGACTGTCTTAATGGCCTTTGTGACTGTCAATAGGGATGGATGGACTCATCACATTCTCAAATTGCAAAGGAGATCTTTGTAGAGACTAGGCAATCAAGAAAACCATCTCTGTAGGCTGCTATCTCTGTAGGATTTTCTTTTAAGAAGTCTTCCAGCTCCTAGGCTGTGCCTTGAAACTGCAACTCATATACATTGGAGACCAAGGGAAATCATTGTAATGCAATGCTCTGGCATTCTGTTCAGATTTTCACAGCACAATTCCCCCCTCTTGGTAAGCTTGGGGAAAAAAAAAATCTCTCCACTGCTGGTTAAGCTCTTTTCTATTTTACCACTTCCACAAAATTTCCAGTGTGCTGCTTTCTTTGGAGTATTGAAGTGTGACTGATAGCGTGATAAAAATATTCACCCAGACAGATTTGTAAGAATTATTCTGCAATAGTTTGAAATAAATCACACCGAGGATATGTATCTTAACTTTGAGTGCTTGATTACTTTTGAATGTGTAGCTGCACTTTTCAGCAACTTTTGATTTCTCATTAATATATTCAAATTCTGGAGCTCCCCTCCATACTTTCTTTGCTTGGCATCTCTGCAATTTATTTAACGTTAGATCATAAATTTGAGCAAATTAGATTCTATTCTCATTAAATATGAACCCTATATTTCTAAATGAACTCCACATTCCTGACATCAGATGGAGCATAAACTACAAAATCAACAAGATGAGTTGTTGATGAAACTCTTTGGGCATGATGAATGTTTTAAGGATTTTATTAAAAATGAGTTAAATGGTTTTCACATAAGTTAAGATGGAAAAAATGTGATTCTGGCAATTATTAGCAAAAGCAATATCCCTTTTTTAAAAAAAACTAAATAACTAAGGAAGAATGAGGAGCTGTAGACTTTAGTATTTCCCCAAATTTCTACTTGGTCCATGAACAAGGGAACAGATGTTGTAGAAATTCATTTGTGCCTCTTCTGTTGGTGGCAATGCCTAATAAAACAAGCAAAGAATAACTGAGCCATAGATTTAAGAAACTGAAAGCGGTGGAGAGAATAATAATGTCATCTGGGTCTCATTTCACTTCAAGTCTCAAGAACTGTTGGAGTTGTTCCAAAGTAGATCTGATGGAGTCCTTGACTACCACATCCTTAAAAGAGGACCAAAATTCAAATCTTCAAAGAAATGTGACTAGATCAACATTCTGCTGAATTGCACATTTCTTCCCTTAGTGCTTGCAGTCAGCTAAGTTGACTAAGCATGTCATTATTTATGATGACTTCAAAACTCTGTGGTGTCACCAAATTTAGCTGGGATAGAGTAGTGAGCCTGCTCTAGAATGGTATCCATGATGCTGGAAAAACAAAACAAAGCAAACATTTCTCCTATTCAGTTGGCCCATAGAGAAAAAAAGAGACATGCCACCATCACACTTATAACGATAAGTGTTCACTTCAGCTGCCCAGTTTTACTGTTCTGTTTTTACTCCAGTTTGTTGTACCGTACTGAATCTCCGGTAAAATATTTTCCTGTTTTTAAATGAAATAATGTAAATAAGAAGATCAACAAAAAAATGATAAAATAAGTGCCGACAGCACTGCACAGGTGTTTACGTGCCTTGTGAGATAGATGGTAAAGCCGTCTCCAAGTGGCCTATAAGAGGACCATTAATTAGGAAGGGACTATTTCTTTTCTTCTCTAAGTATAGGTATCTCTCTGTAGGAGAGTGATAATTGGGGTTGAGTCTGAGGGTTTTCTTTAAAATGATCCAGCTATTTTTCAGACTTACATCACAGTTTTCATGGGTTGCCTGCCTTGAAATGGAATGGCTTTATAGATAAGAGATTATACGGTCAGTTGTGTTTTCAGAAATGTTTATAAGTTACTCAGGCTTTTCATACTTGTATTGTTGCCTTGTAATTGTAATCTTTAATTAAAAAAATACTTTAAAGGGGGAAAATAAAGCAGAAAACAAGTCCATGTGGTTGCTCCACTTTATCACAAATTACAAGTAAGCTTCTGAGTTTTAAGCCTACGACCTCTTATTCTATATTTTGTTGATACTAGTTGTTCATTCTTTATTTGAAACTGAGTGTTGATGGATTAAGGAATATTCCATTGATAAACTATTGGTGGTATCCAATTCTACTCAGCAATGTCTGCAGTGGGAACTCCATCCATATCTAGTATCGTTTTGAAGGTCAGCCACATCTGGAAAATAGTGCTAACCAAAACTATAAGAATAATGTACTCATTAGAGTAGTTATTATTGCCCTAACTTAGCATTTTAAATACACCATTTAGCTCTGAAATATGTTTTCCATCCAACACTGAATAGGAATACCCTAGGCTGAATGTTCAGATGATTTTTAGTAGAAATTTTTTGAAGATTTAAAAAAAGAAGAAGCAATGCCTGGGGATTTTTACACTTTGCACATTTGCAGGTCAGAGTTTGAAAATAGCATTCTGGTTGATAAAAAAAAGCAGGATGAGTTAAAAATAAATGCTAGTGATGGAGACTAAGGGTGAAAAAAGAAGATTCAGCTAACAAAGAAAATTAAATAGATTGAGAATTATATTTTGGAACAATGTGGGGGTTAATAAATTTCTGAGTTGCAAGATGCAATGGAAGAAAAAATAAACACACTGAAATGAAAGATATTCCACAATGTATTTATAGGAAATATAAAATTTAGGCTAAGTGGAAATTGATTATCTCTAATCAGTCCAATTGCTTAACAACTGTTTCCCCTCTTTTTAAAATGTTGATGATTTTTTTTGTCCCTTACAAATAGCTTGGCGGTGGCCATCTGCAATTGCTTTCCATTAGCAGTATTATCTCTCTTTATCAATTCATTCATAGTTTACATGAATAAATCCTTCTACTCGAGTTCTAACAAACTTTACGCCAGATAAAAATAGGTGCAATCAAGCTGAATAACAACAAAGCATTAAAAAGCAGCACAGAAGCAGATAAAACAAAATAAAGCTGAAAGAGATTAAAATGCAGGAGGGAATCTTCACTTGATATTGAAATATCCAGCACCAGCTGGCCGTCTTGCAAAAAGTTTTTCTATAGCTGGGCTGCTACAATTGAAACGGCCATTTTGAAGTGAACACAATATGATTAGACTACCCAGTCCAAATTTACAATTCTGCAACGGCCGTTTGAAAGAAGTAGAAGTCCTCGATCCATCTTTAGAGACAGTTACACCCTTAAGCATATTGGTCTTAGCTTTCCACCCTTATATCCCATTGAAATCAATGGGCGATAAGGGTGTATGATTTGTTGATTTGAAACATCTCAGCAAAACAAAAAACGCGTTTGGGATTGTTTACTGCAGACAATAATGAATAATGAGTATATAAAGGTAAATGTTTCTTCATCAGTCATGTTCGACTCCAGGGCATTTCCATGTCTTTAAACCTGGGGTAGGAACTGGAAAAGTAAAATAATGTCTCAAAGCTGTTTTTTTTCTGTTTTTCTTGAGGAATTTTTTTTCCTTTGAAGAAGACTTTTTGCTTCTCATTCAAGAAGTTTCATCAGTTCTGACAGGAATACTGGAGGTTTTAAAGAAGAGACTGGACAACCATTTGTCTGAAGTGGTATAGGATTTTCTGCCTGAGCAGGGGGTTGGACTAGATTACCTCCAAGGTCCCTTCCAACTCTGTTATTCTGTTAAATATAGTTTCTTGGATGAGAAGCAAAAAAAAAACATTTCTTCCTCAAGGAAATAAACAAACAAACATAATCCATAGTGCCTTTTGAAAATAAAAAAGCACATTTGAGACCAAATCATGATCTGGATGACTGAGAATCTCCATAGACACAAAATGATGTTGTATTGCTCATTTTAATGTAGGATAAAGCAAAACCCCAGATGAGCTACACAGTTTGAAAACTATTGAAAATCAGGCTAATTTTATTCGTACTCTCTGGCTCTACCCAGGAAGCTTAGAAAGAATATCAAACTACTACTATACTACTGCTGCTGCTGCTGCTGCTGCTGCTGCTGCTGCTGCTGCTGCTGCTGCTGCTGCTACTACTACTACTACTACTACTACTACTACTACTACTACTACTGTGATGTCATTACCAACATTATATAGTCAGAAAAGGTTACTAAAGTTGCATCTGAGGAATCTCAATCAACAATCAGACCTGACCTAGGGTCAGAATTAAGAATATCTTAAAGATCTAATGAAGGAGTCTCAGTTGGCAAAATGCAATGCACAGCTAGAGCAAGGAATGAGTAGTCACTATTTCCTGTGACTTTACTCTTTGCAAGCAAAATGAGAGCAGAGGTGCAATGAAGGTTCTCACTTTTTCCCAAACTTTGAAAGTTATCCACTAATTCCTATAGGAACGTTTCAGATGATATATGGAGCTGAATGTATTTAAAATTGGATCCATCGAAATTTATCTGAGATTTCCCATAAATAGCTGTAATAAATGTGTCCATGTACCTCTTAATTAAAAATCTAATATATATATATATATATATATATATATATATATATATATATATATATATATATATATATATATATATATATATATATATATATATATATATATATATATATATATATATATATATATATATATATATATATATATATATAGTAAATCACATCAGAATCTATAAATTAAGACACTTCTATTATACCATCTACATACACTCTTATTCTATCTACCTACATATAATGTCAGGGAGACAAATCCAGGAGTTTGTTATGCTTTGATGCTGATTTTTGTTTGAAGGTCAACAGAGATATCACAGTGTGAAGTTCAGGGCTTTTAAAAGAAGCAACAAGGAAGGTGATTGTAATGTGGGAGTTATTAACTGTAGGCTCCTTGACCCCATCTTTATAGCTGACCTCTACATCTGTAGGAACCCTCTAGTTTTCTTTCTCTTATTATGTAGAAGAAAACCTTTGAATTTATCTACATCCAAAGTTTATTTTTCTCATTTGCCTAGTATCAAGGTCCTTAGATCTGTTGACTCTACTTGGCATGAAATATTTTAATCCATGAAAAGCATAAGTGCAGAGCTACATCCATTAGTTCTCTTGTAGGATTGAAGAGTTGACAAGCCTCTATTTTCTGTTGTTTTAAATCCCAGGCAAAGAATTTGATGGCACTTTGTGGTAACAAGAAATCCGGATTACACAGAGACCCCACTCATGTCTCTTTACATTTTAGATCAACATACTTTAATATTATCTAAGGCTTCCTGATGTAAACTGAATTTCCAGGAAATCCCCAAAGAAAAGGCTTCACACCACCACCACCACCAATTTTCAATACAGTTCATTCACCAATCCAGTGTGATCACAATGTTGTTCCTATACAGTAAAACACACAAAGACAACACTATATGATGGAATTAACTGAAAATCATATAGTAGATTTAGCTGAAAGCATATAGCGAAAGCAGTCCCTATCTATGTGTAATGCACAAATGAATGGGTATTTCCTACTTTTGTTTAAATTTTTCCTAAAAGAAAGCACTCTTCGTTGTTAAAATCGCAAGTCCAGAAATAATTAAACTATAGATTGAAGTCTTCTTTCAGAACATGTGTCATTTTTTTTAGTGGGCAATGTGGTAATGGAGTTTTAAGTAGGATTGTTTTCAGAGCAAAAATCACTTTGTTATGAGATAAAAATAACACCAGTAATGCTTTTTAAAAATTATTATTATTATTATTATTATTATTATTATTATTATTATTATTATTATTATTATTATTGTTGTTGTTGTTGTTGTTGTTGTTGTTGATGATGTTGATGTTGATGTTGTTATTGTAGTAGTAGTAGTAGTAGTAGTAGTAGTAGTAGTAATAATAATAATAATAATAATAATAATAATAATAATAATAATAATAATAATAATAATAATAATAAAGTTGGAAGGGACCTTGGAGGTCATCTAGTCCAACCCCCTGCTCAGGCAGGAAACCCTATACCATTTCAGACAAATGGCTGTCCAGTCTCTTCTTAAAAATTTCCAGTATTGGAGCATTCACCGCTTCTGGAGGCAGGTTTTTCCACTGGTTAATTGTTCTATCTGTCAGGAAGTTTCTCTTTAGTTCTAGGTTGCTTCTCTCCTCGATTAGTTTCCATCCGTTGCTTCTTGTCCTGCCTTCAGGCACCTTGGAAAATAGCTTGACTCCCTCTTCTTTGGGGCAGCCCCTGAGATATTGGAAGGCTGCTATCGTGTCCCCCCTCATCCTTCTCTTCATTAAACTAGACATATCCAATTTCAGCAGCCTTTCCTTATATGTTTTGGCCTCCAGTCCCCTGATCATCTTTGTTGCTCTTCTCTGTACTCTTTCTAGAGTCTCCAAATCTTTTTTACATCGTGGTGACCAAAACTGGATGCAATATTCCAAGTGTGGCCTTACCAAGGCATTATAAAGTGGTATTAATACTTCATGTGATCTTGATTCCATCCCTCTGTTCATGCAGCCCAGCACTGTGTTGGCCTTTTTGGTACTGATTCAGAAATAACTTACAATTCATGGCTGCCTTTAGGACCTTTGCAGTATTCCTCAGTCCTATGATCCCCGTTACAGTCATTAGTTACAGCTATATTAATTGTAAGTGGGTGCAATGGTTCAGTGGTTAAGGACACTGAACTTGTCAGCCGGAAAGCTGATAGCCCAGGTTTAAGACCCAAGTGCTGCATGATGGGGTGAGTGCCCGTTCCTTGCTCCAGCTACTCTCCACCTTGCTGTTCGAAAGCATGCAAATACAAGTTGATAAATAGGTGCCACTTTGGTGGGAAGATAACAGCATTCTGTGCACCTCAGAGTATAGTCTGTCGACCTCCAGCTTGAGTATCCAAATAAAGTCCAGGATTTCTTTCATATCTGAAAATCTTACTGGTTTATTGAATACATGACATGGCATAGGCCAGTGGCTCCCCACCTTTTCTATACCCTGCATCTCTAGAACGCTTCTGATATATTTCTCGCACCCCTTTCAAAAGTTCAAAATAACGGCAACGGATTATGCATATACACTATAATTTTGAAAACCCAAGTTTTCAAAAACTGGAATATCATCTCGCACCTCCCGTTGGGAACCCCTGCCAGCCCTTCCAGATGACCAAGTAGTTCACGTAAACACCTTCTTGTCTTCTTTTCCACAGGTAGAATGTTCTCAAAATTTTTCCATACATCTGTGCTTCAACAAACATCTGCAGAATGGGAGACGTTTCATTTCTCTAACTAACCCACCCGAAGCCTCAGCTCCCACTTACTCTAATGAGAAGATGAAAGGCATGTAGCTGCCAAGTTTTCACTCTTGACACTTGACACTCTTGACACACTGACCACATGACCATGGAAGTGTCTTTGGACAATGCTGGTTTCCTCGGCTAAGAAACAGAGGTGAGCACCCTCCCCAGAGCAAACCTTTATGTTTACTTACTGTAACTATATTGTTCACTAACAAACAAGAAGTAGTGTATTTCAGGACTGCTTATAAAAAAAATAATAACCCTGTTGCTGCTCAACACTACATTTTTCTCTTATTCTGATCTGCTGCTTCTCCCAAATCGGCTGATGAGTTTTATCATGGCTGTAATTTTAAGGAACACTGAACATCGAAACGAGAAAGTTACTAAAATGCATTATGCCAAATCTTGTTTCTGTTGAATAAACTTTAGGGGAATCAGGCTGTTTCTCGTGAAATTCTCTCTTTGGTATTTTCTCGCCCGAGCATGCTCATCTCCACTTACTCAAAGTGAAAGAGATGAATATGGAAAACATATTCATTTTAACATTTGAGTTGTCAGCCTGCCTCTTGCAGTCCATTTTCAGAGTCTAATGATAACATTTGTTAAATGAAATAGTCCTTTCTGTTAATCTGTGCTTTCTGATTGGATTAATAATAATGGAGACTCTCTGTGGTGATTGAGAATAAAATGTTAAATGTCTGGCTATTCAAGCAGCTGATATGGTAGGCATTCAACAGCACTGAATTATCACTTTGCGTGAGGACAGTCTATGCTGTAGATTAGTGACAAAAGAGGAACTTGATTACCAGCAGTAGCTGTCGCCGTGCTTTGTGTTCACAAAGAATTCCTATTGTGTGTCCAGTGTCGCGGCTGGTCACGGCCCAACAAAACCCACCACTACGTAGGTCTGCTCCAGTCTCACTTTCAGGAGATTTCAGGAACTGAACCTATGATCTTCTGAATGTAAATTATTTGTCCCTCTGCAGGACTGCAGCACCTTCTGGATCCTTCCATTGTCAGAAATCCATGTATTAATAATAACTGGAACTCACAGTTTCTAACAGATGTGTCCAAGTAAAGAGCCTTATAATTTGTCTGAAAAGGAAATGGTGATAACTTCAACTCATATATGCATACACAAGCACACACACACACACACACACACACATAAACAGGGAGGGGGAGAGAGAGAGAGAGAGAGAGAGAGAGAGAGAGAGAGAGAGAGAGAGAGAGAGAGAGAGAGAGAGAGATCAAAGGCTGCAGTTTTTAGAATTCTCACTGTCAGAAAAATAGCTCTTCCAACTTGTAAAAATAATTAGTTCCAAGCAGTTTGATTTCCCCTTTCCCCCTATTACAATCAAATTCATACACAGGAAAACTGTGGAAATGGAGAGCATTCCCCTTGATACTCAGAGTTTAATCAGGAGTTACACACAAGGGCGTGTATGGAATTGACGACGCCATTTCATTTTGTTAATGTATGTTTTTTAACGCAATTTAGGACGAGACGGAGAAATTGACAGCAGAAAGTGCCAGGGGTTTAACCCCCCTTTTCCACCTGCTGATTCCACGCTTCAAATTACCATCGCAAACCTGCGTTTCTATTAAATGCCCAAGTGAAGCTTTACGTTGGTGAGAAAGAGGTTGCAGGGGCCAGAAAAATAGCGATTAGGAATAGAAAATGGGGGAAAGACAAAGATTTAAATACATTGCCCTGTTCTCCATTGCACAAACTTTCCAATTTAAACCTGACACTTTTTCATTACTATTTTGGAGAATTTATATGGCCGCCCATCTTAAACAACTCTTAGCAGCTAACAATAATACACAGAAGAAAATGTCCTTCTCCTCTCTCTGCTCCTTCTCCCTCTCCTCTCCTCTCTCTCCTCCTCTTTTTCCACTTCCTCCCTCTCCTCCTCTGTTGCGATAAATGTCCATTTCTCCTTTAAGGAATCATTTCTCAGTCTCTGTCTGGATGGGTTTCCCTCCCCCCCCCTACAGGCTATCAGCTGATAGCTGCAATAGGGGGTGGAGGAAGAAGGGAATAAGTTTAGTTTCCTGAGAAAAATGTCAGGGCTTTCCAAGTGTATGTTTTAACTGTTTGTGTACTGTGATTGGCTGTGAATTGGTGGGATGACAATTGAGGGGGGAGAAACCTTTGATGTGTAATAAAAGGACCTGCCTGGTTTCTATCTGGGCCTTCCACTTTGAGACAAGCCCCAGTCTCTGTCATTATTCATGGGGGCCAGGTAATGCCACGGACACACTTTCACCACACTCCTCCTCATCTGAAGGAAATGTATGGCTATACATCGAGTGGAGTACAACTCATTGCACTAATTAAGATTTGAACCCAGAAATATAATGTAAGAGTCAATTATTAATTTGAACCATGATCAGCCAGGCAGTATAAGAGCCAGAAGCAGGAGAAAGATAGAAGAAGGTTCATATATTTTGCCAAAATAGAGTTGTCAGTTATTCCTTGGAAACTGATCTTTTTTTTAAAAAAAAAATATCTTTGCAGCATAATTCTTAGATATCCAGCACGATCCCATAAAATGGCTGATGTCGTCCTGTCCTTACCTCTCTCCTCTTTGGCTTAGTTGGTTATAAACTCTCTCCCCAAACCTCAGTGTTTTGAATATTTAAATCTAATATTGACTACTATTTCTGCAAAATAGTAATAATCTTTATGGTTTATTTTGACTTAGACCTTATCCATAATTAATTTTCATTTTTATGGGATGAGGATATCACATTATTTTTCCAGTGAGGAGCTACACTGAATATCTGAATATTTGGTGAATCTTTAAAAAGATCCTCCTGCTCCTGCTCCTGCTCCTGCTCCTGCTCCTGCTCCTGCTCCTGCTCCTGCTCCTGCTCCTGCTCCTGCTCCTGCTCCTCCTGCTCCTGCTCCTCCTCCTCCTCCTCCTCCTCCTCCTCCTCCTCATTCTCCCTATTTTCCAGAAAGCAAGAATTCCTCTTTAAATGGTATAGTATTGCAGTCTTGAGAAGATGACATCTCAGCAAAAATGAGAACAAATGACAGTGCTATCACCAATGAGACAATATATTATTTCAAAATATGTGAAATGATCCATGCTAGATCCTGTGACAGTTAAGTCTTGAAAATAAAACAGCCTCCTCCCCTCTCCTTCCCCCCAAGTAGTTAACTCATTCCAGAATATGGCAAAAGGGAAACCCGTTATGAATTGCCAATGAAAAGACAAGGAGATAAGTCATAACAACAAGAAGAAGCCCCACCCCCCTATGCTGGGCAGAGAGAGTTGAGCTTATGTTCAAAAATCCTGTCGCTAAAACTTTTGAAATTAGACTGAGGTGAAGCTGAGATTACCCGGGTCTTGGAATTTACCCCTCTGGATGAGAAGTATTAAAAGTTTTATAAAGTTTCGAAAGGTCCTTATTAATTAGCACTGTAACCCATGCAAAACAGGTTTTGGAAAGCTGTTAAGCTTGACCTTTAAATCTCTAAACCCATTGGAAGTCTAACTATCTGGTTGAATTTTTTCCCCCAAAGAACTTACTTATATGGCTTATGCAGAGATTAGGGAAGATGACCGCAACAGAGATATGCAGGTTCCATAATCTATACAAAAGGGGCTAAACCATTTAAAAAAAAAAGTCCAGAACATCCTGATAATGTTCAGATGGAACTCAGGCAGAAGTCTCCCTGATTCACTGGAATACAAAAAGAAGAGAACCATCAATTTTACTCTTGAATATAATTCTTCTGTTAATACCGACAATCTTAATTAGCTTTCCTGGGGAATTTATTTTCTGGATTGGTCTACTTACCATGCCCATTAAAGAGACCGGAAGATAATAAGATGTGAAATTAAAGAGAAACTTCCTAACAGTGAAAACAATTAATCAGTTTGCCTTCAGAAGTTGTTGTGGATGCTTCATCACTGGAGGTTTTTAAGAAAAGACTGGACAGCCACCTGTCTGAAATGGTATAGGGTCTCCTGCTTGAACAAGGGTTTGGACTAGAAGACGTCCAACCTGATTGATTGAAAATATGGGATTCTCACAGGGATTCCCCATGTTTACTGGTGTTTCTACTTCCATCAGACCAGGATATCTTCTTTTTGTGCATTTAAGAAAAAAAAGGCAATAAAGTCTATATTTCTTTTTACTGAATATGGATTATCACTTTCCCCTGTCTTCATAAGAAAGTCTGTCTTCATAAGAAAGTTATGACCTATAAAGCCCTTTATGGCAATGGACCAGGATACTTGCGGGACCGTCTTCTGCCTCATGAATCCCAGCGACTGGTCAGGGCACATAGGGTTGGCCTCCTACGAGTCCCGTCTATTAGGCAATGTCATCTGACGGGTCCTAGGGCAAGGGCCTTCTCTGTTGCTGCCCCTGCCCTCTGGAACCATCTTCCCACAGAGGTCCACACTGCTTCCTCCCTCCTAGCTTTCCGGAAATTATTGAAGACCTATTTATGCCGACAGACTTGGGGTGTATGAACAGTGCTCTGCCCCCAGGCCTAGGAACATGCCTCCATCATTGATGGTGTGTTTGATTGTGATTGCATGTTGTATGCATGTGTTTTAGATTGAAATGAATGTGTTTTTGGATTGGATGGTTGATTATTATTATTAAATTCCTCACATGTAATTGTATTGTTGTTGTAAGCCGCCCTGGGTCCTAGGAGAAGGGCGGCATATAAATTTGAATAAATAAATAAATTATGGCTCTCCTATCATCTATCTTCAGCATTCTTATTCAAAGGGTTCAATTAATGTAAAATGTGCTAGTTCTACACTATGTTTGATATTGTCAGACCCCATCATTATGAAGGTCTCCTGTTCTTTTAACATCAAGTTCCTTTTTGGAACTTAAACATCACCTATTTTCATTTTGCAAATCCAGCTGCTTCCATGCCTCCTTTCATAGCTATAAGATCTACAAGTGTGTCCTTTAATATAGGTGTCCTTTGATTCTATATCCCTATATGAATAGTGCCATCAACAGCACCATTATACAATATAACGAGAAGGAAGCATGTCCTTTAAAAGTAGCAATGACTCTCCTTAGGCTAAAAAGGAAGAAGTCGGTTTCAAATCTTGATGGCAAGTGAAGAGAGAATAAACACTTTCTGCTCTTAAGGTGTTATCAGCAATGCAATAGCCGGCACAGTAATATGAGTTACAGGTAATGGGTGATTTCCCTTTAAGTAATTTCCTGTTTGCCTCCAAATGAATCTTGCAGAAATTGTCTAAGACTGCAATCAAGTATTATGTTACATGCACAGCAGGAGAGAAACATAATCATAAACTTTCATACAAGTTAATAGGGGATGATTCCTTTTGATATTTAAGTTGCACTGAAATAAAGAAGTGTAAGAAAGTGAGGACAAACAAAGGGAAATATTTCTTCACCCAGAGGGTCGTTGGTTTATGGAATTCACTTCCTGAAGGGGTCGTGACAGCTGTCAGCCTTGACAGCTTCAAGGCAGGGCTAGATAGATTCATGGATGCCAAGTGTATCGGTGGTTATTAAAACGGATGTCCATGTGCCGCCTCTATGTTGGTTGAGGCAGGCAGGACTCCCTTGAGTACCATTTGTTGGGGGTCAAGGGAAAGGGAGGGTTTTGCCTTCTCTTTCTGCTCAAGATCCCCATGTACATTTGGTGGGCCACTGTCTGACACAGAATGCTGGACTCGATGGGCTTTGGCCTGATTCAGCATGGCTCTTCTTACGTTCTTATGTTCTTAAAGACATTTTGGTGAGTTTTACAGGAATTCGTAGGAGAACATTGAGGCGTACGCACATGCTAATATTTAGCTTACAAATGAGAACAATATTTAGAAGCATAAAATTAAAATAGTGCCCAAATGACTTTCTTCTCCTTAAATTTACTCTGACCTTATATTTCTACAACAGCATCTGACTTAAAATAGTTGGAATACAGCCTACTTTTTCATAATAAAATGCATCCTCTTCTGTCTCAGTCAGAAAGAACTTTTATGGAAATTTCAATCCGAATAGAGCTGGAAGGGACCTTGGGGGTCTTCTAGTCAAACCCCCTGCTCAAGCAGGAGACCCTATACCATTTCAGACCTCCATTTCAAATCTCCAGTGATGAAGCACCTACAACTTCTGAAGGCAAGCTGTTCCACGGGTTAATTGTCCTCACTGTTAGGAAGTTTCTCCTTAATTCCAAGTTGCTTCTCTCCTTGCGTAGTTTCCATCCATTGTTTCTTATCTTACCTTCGGTGTTTGGAAAATAAGTTGACCCCCTCTTCTTTGTGGCAGACCATCAAATACTGGAATACTGCTATTTAAATGGTGTTTTCTTCAAACTCAGTGCTTGTTAGGTATATCAGATAGTATGAGTTATTTGGCAGTCAGAAGGTTGTCTCAGAAAAGTTCTTTTTTACAAATTTTGGAGGAAAGGTAATGTTGCAATAGCAATAGCACTTAGACTTATATACCGCTTCGTAGTGCTTTACAGCCATCTCTAAGCAGTTTACAGAGTCAGCATATTGTCTCCAACAACCTGGGTCCTCATTTTACTGACCTTAGAAGGATGGAAGGCTGAGTCAACCTTGAGCCGGTCAGGATCAAACTCCTGACAGTGGGCAGAGTCAGCCTGCAATACTACATTCTAACCACTGCACCACCACAGCAGTAATATGCTTCCTGTAATTCTATAAGGGTTGTCTAGATTGCCTTTGAAATACCTTCTGGGTTTATAATCCCATAAATAGCTTATTAGCTCCTAAATTAAAACTTGTTTCCTCCTGTCATAATTTGGATGATATTCCTCAAAGCTTTCTGATGTTCAGTTTCATTACTCTGAAGAAATTCCTAGGGACATGTTAAGTACAATTCCTCCTGCACTTCTTAGTAACCCATAGAGAATAAATCAACTGGAAATTTTATACCAGAACCTTTTGTACTGGTATGAAGATATATAGTTTTCATACCAGTAAAGTCCAGGGAGTCCAAGTTTGAGAAAGAGATGTACATTTCTTAGACACAACCTTCTATGATTTATCTTCAGTTTCCTAGAAGAGATAAATGGCCATGTTTACCTTTCATTTATAAACCTTTTCACTTCTTTATTTCTCCAAGAATTCTTAACATAATTGCATATTTTGGGAGCCTTTCCATTACATAAACTCCTTAAGACACATCTTTGCTGACAGGCCTGGGGCGGTTGACATCTTGCCCCTAGCCAGTGTATGTTTGTGTGTACGTTTGTTGAATGAATGGTTTCTTAAATTTAGGGGTTTTCTTTTTATATATGTATTTTTATATATTTATTATGTAGTATTTTAATATTGGATTTCTATTTATGCTGTGAGCCGCCCTGAGTTCTCGGAATAGGGCGGCATAGAAATTTAATAAATAATAATAATAATAATAATAATAATAATAATAATAATAATAATAATAATAATAAATCATTGAATGCTGTTCAAAACTGTTTCCCCATTCTCTTCCATTATGCCCACTTTTCATTCACTCTGTTGGAACTTTGATGATGATGATGATAATGGTGATGATAATACAGAGGAAGAGCAATCCCATCTTATAATCTGCTGATCCAATGTCATGGTTCTGACTGATGAACCCAACCAAGCAAACATCTTCAAGACATTCCAATCTCTAAATGTAAAACTTTATTGAGTGCACCAATTCAGTATATGTGTTGTGAGCCGCCCTGAGTTCTCCGGAATAGGGCGGCATAGAAATCGAATAAATAAATGAATAAATAAATAAACATTATGAAAGCAAAACCATCTATGGCAGGGGTTCTCAACCTTGGCAACTTTAAGACTTGTGGACTTCAACTCCCAGAATTCCTCAGCCAGCAAAGCTGGCTGAGGAATTCTGGGAGTTGAAGTCCACAAGTCTTAAAGTTGCCAGGGTTGAGAACCCCTGATCTATGGGGTCTGGCCATAGTAAAAGCATAGAATTCTTTCTCCTCCCTCTTGGTCAAGTCACATTACCCAATCAAACAGGAAAATATTGTGATGATAAAGTGTCTTCAAGTCTACCCAGATGGCTTGGTAGAACGTACTTGAATCTCACCATTTGGCCTCGCAGTTCACATTCCAATCCCTTCCCTCCCTCCACGTTTGTTGGCAAGTTGAGAAGCAATATTTTTCACACCCGCAAGACTGTGCTTCAAAACTTTACATCCTATTTGTGTATAAGACAATCTTTGGAGTGTTACATTAAGAATATTTTTCTAATCAACTGAGGCCCAATTAATCTTAGAATTAATCAGACATTAATTGTAAAACTTTATTAAAAACAGCCTGAGAAAATCTCCTTTCTCCCCAACAATCTAATATTTTTTTTATAAAACAAACCAGTATTCTCAATAGCTTTAATGAATTATCTTGCCATTGGCTATGCAGTTAATATCAGCTGAACCCCAATGGATTATCATTTTTCCACTTTTGGGGGGGTAATAATTGTATTGAAGTTTTTTAATAAAATATAAACTAACACAAACTTTTTTTTTTACTTCTGTTCAATCATGTTCAGTTCTTGCAAGCACCTGCAGTTTTCTGGACAATGTTTTTCAGAAGCAGTTTGCCATTGCCTCTTTCCTAGGGCTCAAAGAAAGTGACTGGCCTTAAGTTACCTAGCTGGCTTCATGTCCAAGATGGGATCAACTCATGGTCTCCCAGTTTCTAGTCTGATGCCTTAACTGTTACACCAGATTGGCTCTGTAGTACAAACTAAACTAGGATTAAAAAAAAGAAAAAAAGAAAAGAAAAGTTCAAAAGGTGCAGAAAAATAGGGAAAAAAGAAAACAGTAGGAGAAAATAGCCACAAAGATAATAATAAAGAAGTTGCTTTTAACTTTCATTATACTAAGCATAAACTAACTTTGCAGTCTCTTTTAAAGTTATACATTTTTTTAAAAAAATCTCCCTTTTCCAAAATTATCATCTTTTCAATCCTTGTTCAGCTAAAAGTCCATAACTGTCCAACAAATAGTTTATCCCTGGTCTAACAGTCCAACTTTAGATGCCTCCTTTGGGTTCTGCACAACCTTGCTTTAAAACATTCCCATGGTTTCATGCGTGATTTTTAATCACTCTAAAATATCCATTATGGTCAGCAATGATAATAAATTACAGAATACAGAAATTTAGATATGAATTAGTAATTTTGGAATTCTATGGGCACATTATGTCAAAATAGGGAGACTGGAAACTAGTGGTTTTTCTTGCTTGTGTACTAAGGAATGTTGATGTAGACTATCACAATCTCTTTTTGTAATGCTGCAATGTTTAAAGTCTTTTCTTACATACATTTTTAAATTGTTATTGCTATAAACTGCCCAAGGTTGTGATATATAAAAGGGGCAGCCATACACATTTCTTAAATAAATAATAATACATTCAGGCCTGGAATGAAGTATGGCAAAATCTTTTTAAAAATGCTTCTATGGCCATTCCCGGTCAATAATAACTGCTGAATTGTATATGTAGAATTCCTACCTGAGTATTTATCTATATATAGTGCATTAATGTATACCAAACAAGGTTTTACAGGGACTCCTCTATAGATAGAATAAAAGTCTCTTCCATTCAAGGCCTCAACAACTTCCCACTTCTAAATATATTAAAAGTCAAGCTGTGTCAGACTTCCTATGATCTATTGTAGCATTAAGACATTTATAAGATGGAAGTCTGACTGCTTTTCTCATATTTGAATAGAATAGAATAGAGCTGGAAGGGATCTTGAAGGTCATCTAGTTCAGCCCCCTGTTCAAGAAGGAGAACCTATACCATCTCAGACAAGTGACTGTCTAGCCCAGGGATGTCAAACTCAATTTCATTGAGGGCCGCATCAGCATTCCGATTGCCCTTGGGGGCCGGGTGGGTATGGCCAAGGTGGGTTCGGCCTACTGGGTGGGCATGGTCAGCTCTACATCATTCACGTCAAGGGTGCCTGTGGGGGCCTGGAGTGGGACAGATCTGAGGGTCTATGGCAGAAGGGGGTGGGACCGGGGCAAGCACCAAGGCATGGTCCATTTCTTCATTCCTTACAAAGGGTGGCATGTCCCCAGCATGCACCCAGGGGGTAGGGCCAACGCAGCAGGGTCTGGTTCCTCGCTGTTTCCAGATGGCCTTGTGGAGCTAAGGCTGAATGCGTTTCAGCAGAGATGGCCACTACAAAATTGTACATTGGCTCCCGGTTGGCCTGGGCCAGGGCCAAGGCAATAGGGACCATTCCCTCACTGTTTCCAGGATGGCTTCACAGGCCACATGAAACTACTTTGCGGGCCGCATCCGGGCCCTGGGCCTTGTGTTTGACATGTCTGGTCTAGCCTCTTCTTAAAAATCTCCAATGATGGAGAGCCCACGATTTCTGGAGGCAAGCTATTCCACTGGTTAATTGCCCTCACTGTCAGGAAGTTTTTCCTTAATTCCAGGTTGCTTCTCTCTTTGATCAGTTTCCAACCATTGTTTCTTGTCCTGCCCTCTGGTGCTTTGGTGAACAACCCCTCTTCTTTGTGGCAGCCCCTCAAATACTGGAATACTTCTATCATGTCTTCCCTATTTCCTTTTCTTCTTCTAAAAAGCATTGCTTTAAAATTAAATTATAGTAAGAAGCAGCACAATAAACTTAAGGGAAAAAAAATAGAGCTGGGTTAATGCATTCAAACCAATTTAAAGGCCAGGAAGGAAAAAAAAAACAGCTTTACAGCCTGAATATAAGTCTGCAAGAGAATTGTGACTAAAGAAAGCACTCTTCATTTTTTTATTATTATTTTTTTCTCTAGCTGTATATAAAGATCTCTAAAACAGGCCTTAAACAGTGAGGAAGTTCATTTGTGAGGAGTGAATATTGAGAAACATCCTTGACCATATAGAGAATGAGCAGTGGAATTCTGCCAAGAAACAAATTAGCATTTAAACCGTTGGTTTAAATATAGCACAACTGGTACACTAAAACATGTTTATATTTGACTCTTTATTATTATTATTATTATTTATTAAATTTCTATACCGCCCCTCTCCCGAAGGACTCGGGGCGGTTTACAGCCTTAAAATTTTAAAAAACATATAAATGTACAAAATTAAAATATTTAAAAATAAATTAAACAAATTAGGCCATAAAATCTATAAAACCCAATATATACAAATCCTAAAATCCTAAAAATTACAAAAATCCTAAAAATTAGACAATCCCCCTAAAACATTTTCACCCGGTTGGAGCCAGAGCTTCTATGCCAGGCCGGCCTGTTGAAAAAGGAAAGTTTTCAGTTCCCGACGGAAGGTGCGTAAGTCCGTCATCGTACGGAGTTCAGGGGGGAGCTCATTCCAAAACGTTGGAGCTCCCACAGAGAAGGCTCTCCCCCTGGGGGTCGCCAGTCAACATTGTCTGGCCGACGCCACCCTGAGGAGGCCCTCTCTGTGGGAGCGTACCGGACGGTGGGAGGTATTTGCTAGCAGTAAGCAGTCCTGTAAGTATCCGGGTCTGATGCCATGGAGCGCTTTAAAGGTGGTCACTAACACCTTGAACCGCACCCGGAAGACCACCGGCAACCAGTGCAGCTCGCGCAGGAGCGGTGTTATATGGGAGCGCCACGACGCTCCTGTCACTACCCGCGCGGCCGCATTCTGGGCCAGCTGAAGCCTCCGGGTGCACCTCAAGGGGAGCCCCATGTAGAGAGCATTACAATAGTCCAGCCTGGAAGTGACGAAGGCATGAGTAACTGTGCATAGCGAGTCCCGGTCTAGGAAGGGATGCAACTGGCGTACCAGGCGAACCTGATAGAACATCCTCCCGGCCACGGCCGCCAGATGGTCCTCTAAAGATAGCCGTGAATCCAGGAGGACTCCCAAATTGCGAACCCTTTCTGCGGGGGCCACTGTTTCGCCCCCAACAGACAACAAAGGAGTCAATTGACTAAAGCGGGACGACGGTAGCCACAGCCACTCGGTCTTGGAAGGGTTGAGCTTGAGTCCGTTCTTCCCCATCCAGACCCGCACGGCCTCCAGGCATTGGGTCAGCACGGCAAGAGCATCGTTGGGGTGGTTCGGCGTGGAAATGTACAGCTGAGTATCATCAGCGTACAGATGGTACTCCACACCAAAACCACGGATGATCTCACCCAGCGGTTTTACATAAATGTTGAACAGTAGGGGCGAGAGAACCAACCCCTGAGGTACCCCACATACAAGGGGTCTCGGGGTCGACCTCTGACCCCCTGTCAACACAGACTGCATCCGGCCAGAGAGGAAGGAGGCGAACCACCGCAAAACAGTGCCCCCTATACCTAACCCCTCCAACCGTTGCAGCATGATACCATGATCGATGGTATCAAAAGCCGCCGAGAGGTCCAATAGCACCAGAGCAGAGGAACAACCTCTGTCCCGGGCCCGCCAGAGGTCATCCACCAACGCGACCAATGCTGTTTCCATGCTATAGCCAGGCCTGAAGCCCGACTGGTGTGGATCCAAGTATAACGATTCCTCCAGGTGTCTATGCAATATGTTTCAGTAATCTTTTATTTTAGCTAAATAAAATTGTCTGTATAATAGCAATAGCACTTAGACTTATATTCCTCTTCATAATGCCTTACAGCCCTCTCTAATGTGTCTCAGCATCTTTTCCCCAACAATCTGGGTCCTTGCTTAACCAACCTCAGAAGGATGGAAGACTGAATCAACCTTGAGCCAGGATCGAACGTCAGACTGTGGGCAGAGTTTGCCTACAATACTGCCTTCTAGCCACTCTGCCACCACAGCTGTTAACGTACACATTTTATTATTTATTTTTTTTTATAACTGCCCGCAGTGATTCTGGGTGGCAAATAATTCCAAGAAAATTTTAAAAAATAATGCAAAAATAAATATACACTGCAGCCCCCCCAAAAATCAGCCAATCCCACCTCCCCGTCCCACACAGAATTCATCTCAAGAGCTACCTCTGTTATATTTTCTTGGCATTTCTACGTTTGTTTATCATGCTAAACTGTTCTAACTAACATAGCCTGTGTATGTTTGAGACTTTCAAGGAGACCATTTTCATACATTTTTTAAAAAGAGAGTCAAGAGTATATTCTTTTTAACTTTCTCCATAAGTCTCAAACCAATTAAGTTTAGTTCTTAACAGTCTCTCCCTTGAAGCTGTCAACATGCAAGATCCAAGTTGTAGAAAGTGAACCTGCCAGAGGTTGTGAAGACAGTGATAAAATTAGAATGTCGACTTGACTCTCTGTCGCTCCAACTAAGTCTTCACCAGTCCTTTATTATTGGAAATAATAAAGATTATTATAATAAACTTTTATAATAATAATAAAGATCCTAGGTCACAATTGTAATTGTATATGGCATACGAAAACTACAAGAACTGTTAAACTGGGGAATGAGCTGAAAATTGCTCTGTTGCTGATAATAATAAGCTCAAAAAACTTGGAGATATACAGTATAATGCATGATATTATGGAAGTGCCAAGGCCAAAGAATAAAGTTTTGTCATAGTAATGCAGCTAACTGAAGAGCACTGAAGACTGTGCACAAATGTTATTTATAAAAGATAGGAGTAAAGGTTGTAGAACAAGAGAGAAACCACAGGAAAAAAAAATGAAAATGTGAACTTAAAAAAAGAAAGAAAGTCAAACTTAAGGGGATCAGTAAGTTCTTGAGGTAAAAATTTATTGGCACATTGAATAATAAAAAGGACATTTACTAAAAGGGCAAGATCTGTCAGCATAAAGACAATCTATGTGTACTAAGCAACAGAACACTCAGGAAAAGCATGGATGTTTTGAGGAAGTTGTATTGTAAAGCCAACACAATTTAAATCAGCAGGCAGCTATCAGCAAGGCAGTTCATTGCAGGGCATTTTATCCAAAAAAAACAGCCACTCAGTGTAAAAATGGTTGTGCTTGAATGGCGAAGTGCTACCATCAAGGAAATGTGTTGTTTTAACAAATAGTATACACACAAATTGACATACAGATTCAATAGGGAATAGTTCTCACTCCAATTACTGGCATTTTTGTCTACCTATCGAGTCCTTACCAAGGACCTGGGATAGGCAGATGTGGATGTTTGATGTTATTACAGATATCATCGCAGGATGGAAACAGTCCCTAGTAAGGCCGCCTTTTGCAATTGACTAATGGCGAATTTGTCAATGTCGATGATGGTGTTCAAGTGGTGCTCCAATTGTTTTGGGATTGCACCCAAGGCGCCTATTACTATTGGTACTATCTTTGCTTCCTTTTGCCACAGTCTTTCTATTTCTATTTGTAGGTCTTTGTATTTTGTTATCTTCTCTAGTTCTTTCTCATCTATTCTGCTGTCTCCAGGATGATTATTATTATTATTATTATTATTATTATTATTATTATTATTATTATTATTATTATTATTATTATTATTATTATTATTATTATTATTATTATTATTATTATTATTATTATTTTCTCTTATTGGTATCATTATTACAATTATTATTACTTTGATATTATGATTATTATTAGTTTGTTATTTTCCATATAAACTGAGAGCTTATGCACTGAAGATAAATTCCTTGTTTGTCTATCGCACTTGGCCCATAAAGTATTCCATCCCATCCCATCCCATTCCTTTCTTTTCTTTTCTATTCTATTTAATACACACTGAGCAGAATTCAAGTAGTTATCAGCAGATGAAACAGAATGAAAGAACAGAATAGAAGAGTAGAAAGCAAGTTCATTTATACAATAAAACATATACATAAAGCAAAATTAAGCCACATTAACAGAAAGTGAGTTGTACTGATAATAGCAATTGTACATAAAACAAATATTTGTATTTCATCAAATATGAAGGGCCCTCCCCTCCTTAGAAAAAAATACAATATACCAGGACATGGACAATGGATTGAATAGACCTTGTCCGCAAGTGCAGAATCTAAGTTCATAAGAATTTTAGTTATGTATGTACCTTTTTTCAAGGAGTACTGTAACATGTTGATATGATCTTCACTAAAGATAGAAATGGTAAAGCAAAAATAAAATAAAATAAAAAATACCATTGGTTAGCTATGGAATAAAATGAGCTGTTATTGGTTGTTATGGTTATGATTTCTTCCATTGATATTGCTATCCCTCTCAGTCTAAGAAATTTGGGTGAACTTATAACAGGTCAAAACAACAATCCAATGAAATCAAGTTTAAAAAGAATATCAAAACCATTAACAATCATTTTGTTGAGGTTGTATAGGAATTCAAGGAAGGGAAATCTTGGTTCCTGCTGAAAATAGGAAACAGCCTCTACTGAGATGAGAAATAGATCGAGAAACAAAAGTAAAGCACTATTAGCACTATAAAAAGAACTTCAGAACCAGACTGACAATCTAGCAACACAGATAGAAATAGAGGTATTGCCATTAGTTTTCAAGTAAAGCATCCTATTTAATCCTCCTGCCAATACATCTTAATCATGGTCTTCTTTATAGAAGTTAGGCCACTCCAGTTTTTTTTAATCATCTTGGTATATTTATTGAATTTTGTCATTTAATTGAAGAAAGTAAGAATGTTTTGGGTTAGAGTGGATGACCTTTGTGTGATTTCTTGGCAGAGAACTCTGTGATGAATGGCTGACAACATCTTGGTATGAAAGGCGGGCAAATCTCTTTTACAACCAATGAGACTATTGATTTACAAAGAGCAGGCCTATTGATTGAGAACTGGAGCTTGAAATATTTACTAAGGAAGAACTATTTGCTCTGAAGAGGGGTATTAATGAAGGTAGAGGATCATTGACCAAAAATGCATTAGAGCAAACTTGGAAGAAACTACTTGCCTTTGATTATTTGGATGACATTCATTGCCTTTTGGCTCTGTAATGAACTCACTGAAGATACCAGAGATTGCCCTAAGAAATGAAGCTTTGAGCATAGAAAGGACAAGAAGCTATTATTTTTCTTTTTTAAAAAACAAATTTTATTGGTTTTTTAAATTCTTAAAGCAACATATTCAGGACACACCGTGGTGCTGGGGTAATCAAACATCTTAAAACAAGACATATATACTGTTGTATCTAGCCCCTCTCAGCTCAGTAAAATCCACATAAAGATGTCTTTAAGAGTTTTATTTAACACATTTCAAAAGGATTCACTTCAAAGCAAGCTGCTGGCATTTTGCTGGCTGGAACGGCCAATTCTGATTTATTTACATTTAGATTAAACATGCTCTCCCCCCACCTTCCAATTAACTCACTCTTTATCAATCACATTGTCCAAGACCTCATTATTCTTCTGTAGATTTCAAAAAACACCAGAAAACTGAGTTTAAACGCGCTGCTCAAGGTATCAGGCTACTCCTTGATTAACGTTGCTCGTGACAAAGGCGTAGTCTCTCTTTCCCCTTCTAATATAGTTTCCGATACGTCATTTCCCCCATTACTTCCTCTTCCCACTTAACTGACACCTTCGCTTATCAAACCTTCTGAATCTCGGATCAAGCCATCTAACTTCTTGTTCCAAATCTGACTCATCACTTTGAGAGTCTGACTCAGAATGCATACAAAGCTCCTCATTGTCTAGCTCGGCTGCCGGGAGGGGAAAATACCCAGAGGGGCCTGGTTCTGCTTCGTCATCCTCTGATATGTCCCCAGCTGGTCTAGAAACACCCACAACATATACATAATATAATAATACGTCAAATATTCCCTCTCTTTTTCCCTCAAATAGCATAGTATATTTAGAATATCCAATTCTAGCTTAAATTTATTCAACCTGAACCTGTTTTCAAGCTTCATCAATTTCTACCATAATTAAATTAACTTTAAATAAAAAAAAATTCAGTTCAAATATCCCTTCCACATATGTTCTACTTTCTTAATTTTATCAAAACCTTATTTGTTTCTTCTTCCATTAATCTCCCTTATTTAGAGTAAAATGTTAATCTATCCTGTACCTATCAAATCTATCAATGGATCTATCTCTTCAAGCTAAAAAATATCATACCTTAAATCATGTCATTCCATTAAACAAAATTCAAGTCTCCTGTTAATTATCATGACTAATAACGTCCATATCATCAGAAAATCATATCATCTTATTAAATTTCAATTAACTATTAGTTCACTTCAAATCTGAAACATCTCTTCAATTTTCATCATTCCATTACATAATTTTCATAGAAATAAACCTAACATTCTAAAAAAACCATTCCTAATATTCTAAATTGTCTTTAATCCCTTATATAGAAAGATATCTCATTTTTAAACAAAAATATTAATCTATCCTATACACTTCTAAATGTATGTATTTATCAAACTATTCTATAGATATCTAATCCTTCACTTAATCAATCTCTTTGAGTTAACAAATTAATATCAAACCTTAAATCATTTCAATCATTTAAGTAGAGTTTAAATTTCACATGTTATAGGACAAACAAGTCATCTTATTTAATTAACAATCAATTAATTATTGATTCACTCCAACTCTAAGACATCTTTTTTACTTCAAACTCAAAATCTCAATCCTTACATCACTCCATAGTTCTAGGTTGCCTTTAATCCAATTTAAGAAATTTTAAATTTCATTTTTCAATCTTATTCTTGCTTTCCTCTTTTGTCAGGTAGGTTTCCATAACAGAGCTTCTCTTCCAGATAATAGGTCTCTTTTTGTTGCTTGTAGTGTCACTTGATTCAATACAGACCATCTTGATCTCTGATTTAATCCTCTGTTTCTCTTATCCATAAAGCCTTGTTGCTTCAGAAGTCCAAAGTTCAGTCTTTGCTTTTCCTGGTCTTGCTTGTAAGGCAAAATAAAATTCTCCTTATCCTCAGTTAAAACCTCTTCTTGTATAATCTGTTTTGTAGAGTAGTCAAATGTAATCTGGGAGTCAGTTTTAAGTTTTAAAATAGAGATTCTGGCTCTTAGTTCTGTAATAGCCTCTTTTATTGTAGTACATATTTCTTCTTTAGCCTCATAGATCTTTTCCAGTATAAGTTTACAGTTTAAATGTGATTGAGGCTTCTCCATTTTAGCAATAGCTGAAGAAAAATCCTTTTCCTTTTTAGTGAAGGTTACAATTGAACATTGTCCACCCCCACAGATCACACAGCTAGCTCAAATTATCTTTTTTCTTAAAAAACAGTTTGAAGGCCAAAGCTCTCTCATCTCCAAAAAACAACAACCCAATATTAACTTTTGACCAGTAGATGTCCTCAGTGAGCTAAAAAGACTTCTTCAAACTCCATTTTTCTCCTTTTTTCTATCTTTTAAAGGGAGAATAGAAAAAGAAATACTCTGCCAATATAATACCGCTCCCAAAAACACACAAAAAAGTTTTTTCTACAGCACAATGTAAGTAGGAATAGAATATAGTCTTTAAATAAATATTTATTTATTTTTTTCTGTCCATTTTGTAAAACGCATTTGTTCCCACAATTACTAAAGTCACTTTCTCCAGATGGGGAAATAATAGCACAAACAGCTTCTACAGGCAAAAACAGCAGGGGTGTGGAGAGGAACAAAAGGGGTCTCACCTGGATCATCCACAGTGGGTCTTTAATGCTTAGATGACGATGTGACTTTCGGCTGGTGAAGCAGGGTAATCGGCCATCTTGCAGGCCGATCTTTGCTCCATCAGCCCTAAGGAGAAGCTGGAGACTCGGGGGAAGCTGCTGCCCTCCCCTATCTATCAGCAGGCCTCCTCCTTGGTGGTTGCCCCTCCAGGGCAACTTTCGACCCCCTTAGGGGTCTATCGGCGAAGGAAACTCCGGACGGCCTGGAGAGATTTTTCCAGGCATGACCGGCATCACCGTGTTCCGGAACCGGAAGTCAAGAAGCTATTATTTTTCAATTCAGAAAAAAATGTACAAATGCATCTATCTATCTATCTATCTATCTATCTATCTATCTATCTATCTATCTATCTATCTATCTATCTATCTATCTATCTATCTATCTATCTATCTATCTATCATCTATCATATATCATATATGTTTAAAGAATTTAAACCTTGAAACTTCCTTAAAGTCAGAACAATTAACCAATGGAATGGCTTGCCTTCAGAAGTTGTGGGTGCTCCATCACTGGAGGCTTTTAAGAAGAGACTGGACAGCCACTTCTCTGAAATGGTGTAGGGCAGTGATGGCGAAACGTTTAGAGACCGAGTGCCCAAACTGCAACCCAAAACCCACTTATGTATCGTCAGGTGCTCGGTGGGCATTGCCCATTGGATGGGCGTGGCCCATTGGGTGGGCATGACTAATTGGGTGGGCGTGGCTGCAGTAGTAGTGGCAGACTGGGTGGGACTAAAAAGTTCAATCAATCAATTCCAACTTTGCAAGATCTTTTTTTTCCCGTGATAAGTTGAAATTGATTGACTGAACCTTTTTTTTTTTTGCACACGGCGGCGGAGGCCTGAATCGAAAAGGTTTTATAAAATGCAGCTGAAGGCCTAGGACTGGGGCATTGGTGCACGTGCCCACAGAGAGGGCTCTGCGTGTCACCTGTGGCACGTGTGCCATAGGTTTGCTACCACAGGTATAGAGTCTCCTACTTGAGCAGGGGGTTAGACTGGAGATGGCAACCGTCCTTCTTCAACAAACTGTCTGCTAACTCGCTGAGGTCCCATGTGGCTGGATGCATCCTGGCATGGCTGGTTTCCCTCCTCTCCCCTCCATCCCATACTTCCTGGCTTTGCATGCTCTCCTTTTCCTGGGCACAGCCCACTGCATCATCTCCTCAGCTGTCGGCCAGCCATCCAACTCAGAGGCGGCTTTTCTGAACTGCTGGTGGCAGGCTGTGGAGCCCCAGAGTGCGCCGGTTGAGGGGCTGGCAGGCTGTGGCTGCTGATGGACACTGTCGGCCCCCATGCACTTGCTGGCCTCTGTGTGCGGGGACCGATGGTATCAGGCAGCAGCCACCCTGGCCCCTGCCTCACCTTGCCCTGTGACAATGGCACCCCTGCCCTGCCTTGCCTCACCCCACAGGACAAGTCTCCTGCCCAGTGCCCCACCTGCCAGAGACCTCCTGGATCTCCCCCAACCCTGCCTGGCCCTCACAGGCATCCCTCCCCATGAGCAACATTAAGAATTAATCTATCCTGGTGGGCACATTTACAGATACTAAATAGATACAAAAAAGATGTAAAATGTATGGATTTTATAAGGATCAAACTTTGTTTGATAAGATTTTGTTAACTTCAGATGAGAAATTGATTAAGAAAATGTATACTTTTTTGTTAATTTTAGATATGGAAAGTGAACAAGTGAAAGAAACAATGATAAGATGGGCAAAAATTTTTGGTTATAACATAGAATTAGAAAAATGGCAAATGTTATGGGAGAGAAATTATAAATTGACAATGCCAACTTCATATAACGAAAATCTGTATAAAATGTTTTATAGATGGCACCTTCCACCAGCAAGATTAGCCAAAATGTTTAAAAATATGTCAGATAGATGTTGGAAATGTAAGCATAATAGAGGCACGTATTATCATATTTGGTGAACATGCGAGAAGGCAAAGCTTTATTGGAAAAATATACATATGTGGTTAGAAAAAATATTGGATGAACAAGTGGATTTTAAACCTGAACTTTTTTTTATTAGGCATGATGCCTGAAAAGACTAATAAGCAGAAATTATATTTAACTCTACAAATTACCACAGCAGCAAGAATAATTTTCGCACAATATTGGAAGAATGAAGCTTTGCCATCAGAGGAAGAAATAATCAGGAAGATTTTGGAATGTGCAGAGATGGACAGATTAACTATGAGGATGAAAGATAAAGAAGATACAGACTATTGTCAAATTTGGAATCTATTTTATACTTGGTTAGAGAAAAGAAGCAAGGATTAGGAATTGAACATGTATTAGTTTAGCAAATTTCAGACAACTTGTTGATTGGAAAAAATTAACATATATGGGGGGAAAATCAATAAAAAAGATTGACAAAAACATTGAGGTGATCACGCCCACCTTGGCCACACCCACCCAATCTGCCATGACCACCACAGCCACGCCCACCCAGTGGGCCACGCCCACCTGGCGATAAATAAGTGGGTTTTGGCTTGCAGTTTGGGCACTCGGTCTCTAAAAGGTTTGCCATCACTGGAGTAGAAGACTTCCAAAGTCTCTTCCATCTCAGTTCTATTCTGTAATTCTATAATTCTCCCTTTTAATTAATCTATGAGTAGTTAACCAACTGAAGTGTCAGCTGCCCATCTTTGTCTCCTTTGAAGCTCACTAGACACTGCCATAACCATGGGGGAGGGGGCACTTGGGAGGGGAAGAGTGGTGGAGGTGTGGAAGAGTCTTAAGGGAAATTGGGGAGTATGGATACTGACAGGAACCAGAGGTTTTAAACTGAGTCGCCTTCCTGCCTTCAAGGACACCAACCCTGGGAAAGGCATTTGCTGTGGCACTGGAGGAACCACATTCCCCAAACATCAGAACAAGACCTGATTGGACTGCTCTCCCAGGGGGGAAGGTTTTGGATATTGACAATTGCTTTCAATATATGTTATTTGTGTAGTTTCTCTTTAGAGCTTGCCTGGCTTACACTGTGCTCAACGTCTCTAGTAAAAGTACCGTGTCTCTAACGCTATGGAGTTAAAGGTCATTCTTTCCTAGGGGGCAAGGTGAGGTCGGTCTGACATGAAGGATCATGCAATGTGAGTATGGCCAGCTGATCTACACTAGCCTTGCAAGACATTTGTTTGTCTACCAGCTGGCTGACTTTTGTTCAGTTTTGCAAGCCATGATGTTCAATGAGAAGGAAAATGTTGTGGGAAAGCTGAATTTTGCTCTTATTAAATCGCTACCTGTTACAACTGAACCTAAAAGAGATGCATAAACCAAACAATTTTGATAAGAATTGCCTTAATGCAGAAAGTTTTCTTGATGTGTAATATCCAACATTAACATCAATCCAAGAACTATGATTGATCACTAAAGGCATTGGGTTGAATCTGTTGGTTGACCAGTGATTTACATTTTATGAATGAAGACATATTTAAAGTCTACAGGTTTTACCTACAGAAATAACCCTTCTGGTTTAACTATTGCATTAGTTTTAAATGCTCATTAAAACTTAATAAGTGCTAAAGGTGATTTTACATTTGCATAATTCTGCTAAAGGTGATTTTACATTTGCATAATTCTGCAGATGGGATTGAAGCATTTAATCATTTCTTTCAAAAAACAAGTTGAAAATCTCAAACTGATTGGATTCCATAGCCATTTAATGCCACTGGTTGTTCCTCAGATTTAATATATCAGTTAAGTTTTTTAAATTACTACGGATGAACAGTTTATTTAGATGACCATAGGCAGACAGACATACAGACAGGCAGATGGACAGATACTGTGATGTCTCAGCATGAATTGCCCATGAAGTAATCATTTACATGAATGAAAGTGAATGATTATATGTGTCCCAAGATGTTGCAGGATCCAATCTGGATCGGTCACCAGGAACAGAGGTTTTCGGACTCATGCTGGATGTAAGGACCTGCCTCAATCCCTCTTCCCAAGAAAGCAGAACTCCTGGAACAGCTTCATTCCAAAAGGAACTTTTATTAGGAGAAGTTGACAGCAGGCAAAAAGGCAGGATCTGAGAGCTTCCCACTCAAATTAATAGGTTAAAAGAATCACTGACAAACCCCATCCCAACAGTCAGTTAAGCCAGTTCAAGTGGTCCAATCCCCAGGTGTAAATCCTCCATGGGAACAGATCTGCACATGGCTCACTGCCTTGTCCTGCATATACCATGTTGCTCAGTTTGTGTCTGGGCGTTTTGTTCTTGGAGTGGACAAGCTTCTGCCTTAGTGTATTCTTGGGTTTGAAATGTGCACATACTAATTTTAATTATGGGTCTAGATCTCTAAAAAGAGTCAAGCAAACCTTTGCATTCTAGCCCAATATAAGTTATAACCATAAGAGCAAAACATACCAGATAAGATTTATTAACACGATCCTGGCCAAAAATGAGCATATCCTTAGAGAGAACAGCCATTAGCAATTAGGGCCTTTGATCTTTTTTTGCTTAGCAGCAGAAAGAAAATAAACATTTGGGATAAACACATTCCCTTGTGGGTGATATTTAATGTTATACATACTCCAGACAAAATTAAAGAAGAAAAAATAACTTTTTTAAAAAAAGCTGACATCTGGCTATAATATACTGACCTGTTTAATGCAAACCACTGGAAAAACACAAATGAAGACATTCCAATTGAAAGCTGAAAAACAGACAGGACTTTTGTGGGTGATATGGGTGTAGGAGATGTCTAGCATGTACTGTATGCAAATATTGCAGTAAGATCAGGAAGAATTCACAGGAAGACCCATGAAAGAGAATGAATAGAATTGAAAGAAACACAGAGAGACAGATACAGAAAGACTAATAGAGGATGAGGTCAGACAAATGAGATTTTAATAATATATGGAGCTGAAGAACACTAGGATCATGCATCAAGAAGGAACAAAGCAACTGAACATAAACTCTAATAGATAGAGATGAATCAGGTGATATAATTCCTTGGCTACACATTCATCCCAAAGGCAGTTAATTCTGTTACAACACTCAACTCCTTCTTTATCATTCTCCATATTCAAAGTAAACTTGCAGTCCTTCATAGTATCTTCAACTTTCCCCAACATAGCAAAAAGCTCATCCAAATTGAAAAAAAGAGTTTGGAAAAAGACATGGAATATTATTATTTGATTTGCAGCTCTAAAGCAGATTTCTGTCTCAGCTCATGGAGTTGGTCTCCTAGAGTGATTTGATCAAAGCCTTGAATTAAAAAAGTCTTGGTTGATGCTTGATGTGAACAAAATTTATCCGGCTACTCAATCATCTCTCTCTTTCTCTCTCTCAGTTGTTTGAAAATATTCTTTTTTCTTGTTAATTTTAACTCCAAGTTAATAATAGGTTAATTATAATTCTTTCATTAAAACAATACTGGACAACCCCTGATCTCTTTTCATCTCTAGTTTTGCTTCATCCCTTGTGATCCTGCTGTTAAAATTCATAACACATAAAATATCAGATAGAAGAGAATATTTGTAGCTCAAGGCTGAAGTGTGGGGATCCTTGGTGCTGTCTGAGTTTGGTGGTTTCCTTGCAGGTGTTTTGTTACTTGAATAAGTAACATATTCAGTGGTAGGTCTGAATATGTTACCCAATTGGGCAATGGAACATCTGTAAGAAGAGCACCAAGGAGCCCACAGAGAAAGAGAAAGATGGAAGAAAGTTAGGCATGCCTTGTGGGCAAGCATGGGAAAGATCCTTCCTCAGAGATTAAATAATATTTGCATTCTTTGGAATGATCGTCCCTGAAGTAGCCAAGCAGGGGGAAATATTGCCTTCTAGGTGCCACTTTAAAAGAGTTGCCATCTTGGCATATGACACCAGTTAGATTAGAGATTTTTTTTAAAAAAAAAAACATATCAAATATTCGTTGGAAATGTAAACAAAAACCAGGCACTTATTATCATCTCTGGTGGGTATGCCCTAACGCTAAGAAATTCTGGTTTAAAATTCATATGTGGTTAGAAAAGACGATTAAAATAAAGATAGAATTTAAACCGGAATTGTGTTTGCTAGGAATATTAGGATTTAATTATGGAAAAGAGAATAAGTACTTAATATTACATGTATTAACAGCTGTGAGAATAGCATTTGCCCTATTCTGGAAAAATGAAAATCTATCATCTGACCAGATTATAATAAGAAAAATACCCAAATGTGCAGAAATGGACAGATTAACTTTAGAAAGTTGGTCAATCTATCTTAAAACATGGGATAAATTTTACCAATGGTTAGCAATATGATAGAATGAGAAAAGTATATGAAACTTAATGGGATAATTGATATTTTGTATTTAAATTTCACATTTATTCCTATGAATTTTTCTTCTTTTTTTATTTGTGATTTTAACAATAAGTAATTATAACCAATAAGTACATATTAATGTGTTAAAGTTATTATAATTAATTAGTCATATATTAGTAATATTATATTAAGTATTGCTATTTTATATTAACTACTGTGATTGAATATGTATACCCGTATGGGTTTACTTGCTGAAGCGTTGACTTATTGTGGGGGACAACCCCACTATTGTACCTATCCCTTCCCCTGGTCTAACCTTTTTTGTTTGTTATCCCTTGTCATACCCTTTTTTTTTTAATATATAAAATTCTTTTATTAAAACAATCAACATTGAACATAAAAACATATTGTGCAGCAATCATCATGGCACCTGATATACAATACTAAGTATTAGTTATTGAAAACGTCTGAATTAGTCGCCACTTTAATAAATTTATTATCCAAGACATTGGAAGTGTCTTGGCGACGTTTCAACGAAGTCCCATTCGTCATCTTCAGGCTGGTGTTTTCGGCTTTGTGCTTCTAGGAGCAATGTGTGATTGTAGCTGTTTCTTCCTTTTAAAAGGAAGAAACAGCTACGGTCACACATTGCTCCTAGAAGCACGAAGCTGAAAACACCATATTTAATATTTAAATAATATAAATATTTAATAAAATATTTATTAAAAAAGTGTTGTCATCTTACCAGTTTCTGCCATGTGCATTTGCTGTACATGAATGCAACATCCCTGTTAATACAGTACAAAACCTGGGAAGTGAATGCCAACAACATGTGCAACTACTTTCTCTTCCTGATCACAATGTAGGCTCTGTTTGTCCCGGTCCAGATTATCCCATAGTAGGGAAGGAACTTCTGATAGAGATTATAAGTAAACCAAGCCTAAAAATTCTCCTTAAAAGACATCAAAGGGAACTCTGTCTTCTTCCCTTCAACTGATGCTCAAATATGCAAAAGTCTTTTTTTTTATTATTATTTTTATTATTTTTTTAAACCAACAAAACAAAACAAACTAAATATAACACACATACACACGCAGTATCCCCCCTTTTTTAACAACGATTTTGTAATGGTAATCTTCTATTATTTACATCCCCCCCTTATTTTTCTTTAGGATATTTGTCCTTATTGCCCCGTTGTTTCTTATTTGCATTTTTCTTCCTTCATACATATTATTATTACTATACATTATTATACACACATTTTCCACTTTTGACCTTTCCACATTTATTCTCCTCTATTATTTCTAGTCTCCAACAAGTCATACCACTTGTTCCATATTAGATAGTACTCTGTGTCTTCCTTTTCTTTTATCTCTTTTTTTAATTTGTCCATCTCAGCACAGTCCAGGATTTTTCTTATCACTTCTTCCTCTGATGCTATATTCTCATTTTTCCAGAACTGTGCATATAAATATGCAAAAGTCTTGATCCTTTGGAAAACTTACTTGAAATACAACAGTAGTGTTATAAGGTTACTATAAATATTCTAGCTAAATGTTCACCTTGCCTGGCCTCCTTAGAATGTTATAATCTTAAGGCAGCAAAAAACTTGTATAATTTTGAAATACATATTACTACTACTACTACTACTACTACTACTACTACTACTACTACTACTACTACTACTACTACTACTATTAACAACAGCAACACAGCTCACCATCTTAAATCCTCCTGCAAATCAGACTAACCTGAGCACAACAAAGCCCCCACCTAAACAGAACATTCCCCCAGCCAATCAGAGCACAGCCACCCTTCATCCAATGAGAGCACAGTCAAGCCCCTAACCAATCAGAACACACGTCCACCCAATCAGAACACAGCCAAGCTCCCACCCAATCAGTTCATACCCCCACTGGCAGTTAAAAGGAAGTTTTATTAAGAGTGTTTGTATGTAGGTCTTTGGTTCTTCAGGTTTTCTCCCATGTAGAATTTACACGTAGAATCTACGTGGGAGAAAACCCAAAGAACCAAAGACCTACATATATATCAGAACACAGCTGAGCTCCCAGCCAATCAGTTCAAACCCCCACTGGCAGTTAAATGGAAGAAACAGCTACAATCACACATTGCTCCTAGAAGCACGAAGCCGAAAGCACCAGCCTGAAGATGACGAATGGGACTTCGTTGAATATATATATATATATATATATATATATATATATATATATATATATATATATATATATATATATATATATATATATATATATATATATATATATATATATATATATATATATATATATATATATATATATATATATATATATATATATATATATATATGTGTGTGTGTGTGTGTGTGTGTGTGTGTGTGTGTGTGTGTGTGTGTGTGTGTGTGTGTGTGTGTGTGTGTGTGTGTGTGTGTGTGTGTGTGTGTGTGTGTGTATGTATGTATGTATGTATGTGTATATATATATATATATGTGTGTGTGTGTGTGTATATATATATGTATATATATGTATATATATATGTTGTTTAAAATTGTTGACAAAGAAATAAGGGATTTCTGATATAGCTATTTCGAGTTTCTTAACTCTCTTCAGTCTTGTGGCTCAATAGGTTAAAGCATCTGCTTAGCATGCAGACTGCCCAGGTTCGAATCCCGGAAGGGTGAGTTCTGACTGAAGAGAGTTAAGAAACTCGAAATAGCTATATCAGAAATCCCTTATTTCTTTGTCAACAATTTTAAACAACATATATATATATTTGTGCTTGCAGGATGGCTCTGGGTTGAGCTGAAACAAGCAAAAGGAAAGAATGATTCCTTCCTCCCATATTTGGGTTTACAGGGTGCAATCTAAAAAATAAACACTTGACACATATCCTTACTCCCTGACTACTGACAAAGCGGGAGAGAACTTGTGGCTCAATAGGTTAAAGCATCTGCTTAGCATGCAGACTGCCCAGGTTCGAATCCCGGAAGGGTGAGTTCTGACTGAAGAGAGTTAAGAAACTCGAAATAGCTATATCAGAAATCCCTTATTTCTTTGTCAACAATTTTAAACAACATATATATATTTGTGCTTGCAAGATGGCTCTGGGTTGAGCTGAAACAAGCAAAAGGAAAGAATGATTCCTTCCTCCCATATTTGGGTTTACAGGGTGCAATCTAAAAAATAATAAACACTTGACACACACACACACACACACACACACACACACACACACACACACACACACACATATTAAAAAAGGAAATTTAAAATGCACTTGCACTGACACCACCACCACCACCAATAACAATAATAATTCTAGTTGATTTTTGAATGTGGCTTCCCAATTTTTCAAACCCAGATTCCTTATTAAAGTTTCATACTGCACATTGCAATGAAAAGGTCATAGATCTATTTCTTCCCCAGCAAAGAACAAAGCTATAAAAAGGATACTATATTTCAGTATTGCTGCATTATTTGTACTTTTCTGAAAGCCGTGCCTGTGTGTAGGATTTAAACTTAAACAAATGTCTTTGAGATTAAAAAAAAAATTGTTTTGTTCCATGACCATCACAGCATTATTTCTGTCCTAACTTCATCCCCACCCCACCCCGGCCCCAGGGCCAATCAGGAAAAGGAAGGAATACATTTTCACCTAGGTAACAGATTTCTATATGCCTCCATTCAAAGGGTAAAATATGCTTCAAGAGTTTAGCATTTGCCCCTTCTTTTGGCATTTTTCAGAAAATTACGGAGCTTCTACAGTTCTCCACCAGACCTCTGCCTTATGGGCTAAAACAGAAGGGTTTATACAATATGCCTTTCAAGTCTAAAGAAATATAAGGGACCTAAAGGAGAGCTTAAGAAAATAAGAAGAGCCATGGTGAATCAGGCCAAAGCCCATCGAGTCCAGCATTCTGTGTCACACAGTGGCCCACCAATTGTACATGGGGATGTTGAGCAGAAAGAGAAGGCAAAACCCTCCCTTTCCCTTGACCCCCAACAAATGGTACTCAAGGGAATCCTGCCTGCCTCAACCAACATAGAGGCGGCACATGGACATCCGTTTTAATAGCCACTGATACACTTGGCATCCATGATGTACTTCATATGTCTATGGAGATTCTCAATCACTCAGATCATGGTTGTCCCAAAGATGCTTTTTCAAAAGACAGTTGGACTTTCTTGTTCTGTTCCCCCCTCCCCGCCTTAAAAAACGTTTCACTTCTCATCCAGAACTAAAGAAGCTCCTTGAATGAGAAGCAAAACAGAAGCTGTGAATGCTCCAACACTGGAAGTCTATACCATTTGTCTGAAATGATATAGGGTTCCATGCCTATTCCTCCAAAGTCCCTTCCAACATTATTATTATTATTATTATTATTATTATTATTATTATTATTATTATTATTATTATTATTATTATTATTATTATTATTAACAACAACAACAACAATTGATCATTGCACAGTCAGACAAATGTTCAAACTGGATTTGGCATTTTTGTCTACCTATCGAGTCCTTCCCAAGGACCTGGGATAGGCAGATGTGGATGTTTGATGGTATTACAGATATCGTCGCAGGATGGAAGCAGTTCTTAGTAAAGCCACCTTTTCCAATTGACTAATGGTGAATTTGTCAATGCCAATGGTATTCTGGTGGTGCTCCAGTTGTTTTGGGATTGCACCCAAGGCACCTATTACTATTGGTACTACCCTTGCTTGCTTTTGCCACAGTCTTTCTATTTCTATTTGTAGGTCTTTGTATTTTGTTATCTTCTCCAGTTCTTTCTCATCTATTCTGCTATATTATCATCATTATTATGGATCATCACACAGTCAGCCAGATGTTCAGACTGGATTTGGCATTTTGTCTACCTATCGAGTCCTTACCAAGGACCTGCGATAGGCAGATGTGGATGTTTGATGGTATTACAGATATCATTGCAGGATGGAAGCAGTTATTAGTAAGGCCGCTTTTTGCAATTGACTAATGGTGAATTTCTCAATGCCAATGGTGTTCAAGTGGTGCTCCAGTTGTTTTGGGATTGCACCGAAGGCACCTATTACTATTGGTAGTACCCTTGCTGGCCTTTGCCACAGTCTTTCTATTTCTATCTCTTTGTATTTTGTTATCTTCTTCAGTTCTTTCTCGTCGATTCTGTATCTCCAGACACTGCCACGTCCACCATCCAGACTTTTTTGTCTTTCTTATCGACAATTGTTAAGTCCGGGGTGTTATGTTGCAGATGCTTGTCTGTTTGGATTCTGAGCAGTTTAATTTTACCATTTTCTATGACTTTCTCTATTTTATGATCCCACCAGTTCTTGCTTACAGGTAAATGATATTTCTTGCAGATCTTCCAATGCACCATTGTTGCTACTTTGTCATGCCGCTGCTTGTAGTCAGTCTGTGTAATCTTCTTACAGCAGCTTATCAAGTGGTCCACCATTTCTTCAGCTTCTTTGTATAGGCGGCACTTACTGTCTGATTATTATTATTATTATTATTATTATTATTATTATTATTGTTATTGTTATTGTTGTTGTTGTTGTTGTTATTATTATTATTATTATTATTATTATTATTATTATTATTATTATTATTATTATTATTATTATTATTGAAGGAAAAAACCAAGAAAGTCTACTTGCCTTTCAGAAAAGCACCTTTGGGATTTTGATTCATAGAACAGAGGATTAAAAGGGTTGGAAGGAAAATCAAAGGTCTTCTACTCCAATCCTCTGCTCAAGATAGGAGACCTTTTACCATCCCCACCAAATGATTCTCCAGTCTATTTTTGAAAACTTCCGGGGATAGAGCACTCACAACTCCAGAAAGCAAGCTATTTCATTGATTAATTGCTCTCGCTATCAGGAAATTTCTCCTTACTTCTAGGTTGGATTTTTCTTTAACAAGCTTCCACCAATTATTTCTTGCCCTGTCTTCTTTGAAAAATAAGTCAATCACCTCTTATCTCTGCCAGCCCCTCAAGTACTGGAAGACAGTTATCATGTCCCCCTACCCTAAATTATTTTCTTTAATAGACACAACTAAATAATTCCATTTAGTCATTATATAATAGCCTTTCCTATAGGTCACTGAGAGGTATTGTTGCCTATCATATGGCAATAGTCAATGAAAGTCTTCAGATGAGAAGGACTGGTACAACATGTCCCAAAGGTGCTTTTTCATGAGACAACTGGACTTCCTTGTTTTTCCTTTGCTTGTCATCCAAGAAGCTTCTTCAGCTCTCTAGAAGTGAAACGTCTTCAAAGGAAAGAGAAGGAAATCCAGTTGTTTCATGAAAAAGCATCTTTGGGGGAACTATGACCTGGATGATCGAGAATCTCCATAGACCAGTACAGCAGAAGACAAGGACAACAGAAGAGTATTTCTCTCTTTATTGGGAACAATTGCAATCCAGGAAAGTCATACAATGTCAACCATCTATGTCAGGGGTTCTCAACCTTGGCAACTTTAAGACTTGTGGACTTCAACTCCCAGAATTCCTCAGCCAGCAAAGCTGGCTGAGGAATTCTGGGAGTTGAAGTCCACAAGTCTTAAAGTTGCCAAGGTTGAGAACCCCTGACCTATGTGAAAACAAAACAAAAAAAAAAATCAGCTGTACCAACAAAGACAAATATTGGATTCCAAACAAGTTCCAGTTGTGAGTCTTTCCAAGGGGATGTTTGAAAGAAAGCCTAAATCAAGCCTTCCTAAATCAACACCTTCTCAATGGATTTTCCTGTCCAAAGAATAACTTTCTTCAACCCCTGCAGAAAAAAAAATCAAATGAAGCATGCATTTCCCTGCCTACAGCAGAAAGAGGTCTACAATCCTGAAAAGTGACTACCAAAGTAGGCATGCTACAAAGACTTTTAAAACTTTTGCTACCAATATTGCGTTATGTGTTTTAATGCACTGGAACTACAAAAGGCTGAGTGACTGCAATCAATAATGATATTTTATTTACATTCTGAAGTGGTGCAGGCCACCACTCAAGCTTGCAACTTTATCTACTGCTTGAGAGAACTGGACTTAAATGAAAAGTAACAAACGTGTGCTACATCCTGTTTTAAAAGGAGGTCAAAGATAAGGAAGGAAGGGATGTCTCCAGGGAAAAGTGGATCAATACAAGGCAGATTTTTTTTTTTTTGGGGAAAAAAATAGAAACACCACAGACCTCTTTGACTTGTTACAGACTATTGAGGCAAGCTGAGAATTTAAAGCATTACTTGAGTTCCTACTCCCATTAGCACAGTTCAAGTGTTAGGAAATAGAGGAATTGTAGTCTGACAACATCTGGAATCCCACAGGATTCTCTTCCCTAGGCAAATCATAACTCCATAATATTTTGAATACTTTCTGACCTCTCTTCTTGGTTCTTGGCTTCTTTATCTCTTATTGTGCACTTATATACCTATTTCTGTTCACTATTTCTCAGACCAAGGCTTTGCACTGGAAGTGGTACAGATTCAAACTGCAGTGAACCCATGGAAAGAGCTTGTTTCCTTTCTTTCTTTCTTTCTTTCTTTCTTTCTTTCTTTCTTTCTTTCTTTCTTTCTTTCTTTCTTTCTTTCTTTCTTTCTTTCTTTCTTCCTTCCTTCCTTCCTTCCTTCCTTCCTTCCTTCCTTCCTTCCTTCCTTCCTTCCTTCCTTTCTTTCTTTCTTTCTTTCTTTCTTTCTTTCTTTCTTTCTCTTTCCTCTCCTTCGATGTGGCTCACAGGTTCAGCAACATGGAGGCCATATGCAAGATTGTGATACCAGAGATCAAGCATGCCAACTACATTCAAACTTGCAGAAGACATGATTAATATTCTGATGGCTCCAGGCAATAAGCTCCTTCATGAATGTAATTATACTGTACTTCCATTTTGGGGGTCAATCAAAACTTAATCTTTCAAAGTGGGGTATAGGATAGTATGACAAAATACTGTTCCTTTCAAAGTTATTTTACCAAATAATGGTACAGGGCTGTTATTTTGCCACTTTTTTCTGTTGTGGAGGCTTACCTTGGGACATTTGTGAATTTGTGATGCCAAATAAGAAACCTGCTAGGCTGGTAATGAATTGAGAGATCAGTTTATGTTCTCCTTCTCCCATTCCTCCTCCTCCTCCTCCTCCTCCTCCTCCTCCTCCTCCTCTCTTGATTTAACTTATTTTTTATGTTGTGTTTCAACATAAGTTGATGGAACTATCATGGTTGTAGACCATTTATGATGCTCCCCAGCACACACTCACAGACACACACAATTAAATTGAAGTAGACTTAATAAAGCAATTAACTCTTACAATTCTTGTTAAAGAGATCCATTTTACATATTTTCTAAAAGCAAGGAGAAAAGCTTTGGAGGGAATGTTTTCTATAACTGGAAGATAAGCCAGAAAAATGGGCCTCTGGCAATAGGATATCTTCTAAAGGACCTCCACTGCAGATCTTAAGAGATGGAATAAGGCATAATGAAGAAACAATCCACAGATAGCTTTGTCCTGCCATTCACAATTGCATAGGGCTATGTTAGTAATTTTTTTATCCCATATATTTGTCCTCTAATTAAAAATTACAGTTAATCCCAGATTATTTTTGTAGTGGCTATAGGAGGTGCTAAACAATGATAATCTAGTTTATTATTATAACTAAATATAGTATATTAATATACTATAATTTAAATAGTATTCTTACTTTGTCAATAAAAATACTTTTTAAAGAAGTCACATAGAATAGAATAGAATAGAATAGAATAGAATAGAATAGAATAGAATAGAATAGAATAGAATAGAATAGAATAGACCTGGAAGGGACCTTGAAGATCTTCTAGTCCAGCCCCCTGCTCAAGCAGAAGAACTTATACCATATCAGACAAGTGACTGTCTAGTCTCTTCTTAAAAACCTCCAGTGTTGGAGCGCCCACAATTTTTGAAGGCAAACTGTTCCACTGGTTACTATTACTATTATTATTATTATTATTATTATTATTATTATTATTATTATTATTATTATTATTATTATTATTATTATTAATTGAACTTATATGCCGCCCTTCTCCCAAGACTCAGGGTGGCTCACAACAAGAATACAAGTACAAAAAAACATAAAACAATTAAAATTACAATTTACAATATAAAAACTAAGTAATTTATTTCAGTCATACCACACACAGTCACAATCAAAGGCACAGGGGCAGAGTGCAGCTCACATACCCCAAACCTGTCTGCATAAATGAGTTTTCAACAGTTTCCGGAAAGCTAGGAGGGAGGAAGCAGTACGGACCTCTGAGGGAAGCTGGTTCCAGAGGGCTGGGGCAGCAACAGAGAAGGCCCTTGCCCTAGGCCCCGCCAGATGGCATTGTCTAACAGACGGGACCTGTAGGAGGCCAACCCTATGTAGGGCTGAAGTTTTTTGGCGAGAAATTTGGCAAGATTCTGTAGAGGTGAGCCTATGGAGCTGACTATGGGTCTGAGTGGTGTACCTTCTTTGTGAATCTTGGGGAGGCCATAGAGCTTGGGGCATCTGGATGATTTCTCTCTGGGAATGATTCTTTGCTGGATCTGTTCTCTGATGGGAGAGACTTTTATTTTGGATTTGGTGGTTTTTTCCAGGTAGGTGGTGGGGTCTGTGTTTAGAGGTTTGTAAGCGGGGTCTTGGAATAGGTTGGATAGTTTGGCTTGGTAGTCTGATGTGTTCATCACTACCGTGGCATTGCCTTTGTCTGCTGGGAGAATGATTATGATTATATACATATATATATATATATATATATATATATATATATATATATATATATATATGTGTGTGTATATATATATATATGTGTATATATATATATATGTGTATATATATATATATGTATATATATATGTATATATATGTGTATATGTATATATGTATATATATATGTATATATATATATATATATATGTGTGTGTATATATATATATATGTATATGTATATGTATATGTATATGTATATGTATATGTATATGTATATGTATATGTATATGTATATGTATATGTATATGTATATGTATATGTATATGTATATGTATATGTATATGTATATGTATATGTATATGTATATGTATATGTATATGTATATGTATATGTATATGTATATATATATAAAGCACTCACCAACCTGAGGAAAGACAACAACATAATCATTCTCCCAGCAGACAAAGGCACCTCTACATATATATATGTGTGTGTCAAGTGGTTATTTTTTTAGATTGCACCCTGTAAACCCAAATATGGTAGGAAGAAATCATTCTTTCCTTTGCTTGTTTCAGCTCAACCCAGAGCCATCTGCAAGCACAAATATATATATGTTTTTAAAATTGTTAACAAAGAAATAAGGGATTTCTGAGATAGCTATTTCGAGTTATTTAACTCTCTTCAGTCAGAACTCACCCTTTCCGGGATTCGAACCTGGGCAGTCTGCATGCTAGGCAGAAGCTTTAGTCTCAAGCCACAGGCTCTCTCCCGCTTTGTTAATATTCAGGGAGTGAATATGTGTGTCAAGTGGTTATTTTTTAGATTGCACCCTGTAAACCCAAATATGGGAGGAAGAAATAATTCTTTCCTTTGCTTGTTTCAGCTCAACCCAGAGCCATCTGCAAGCACAAATATACTGTTAACAATTTTAAAAACATATATATACGCTAAATTTTTTTGGATTGTTAACAAAGAATTAAAGGGAGACTGGGATAGCTATTTTGAGCAATCAAAAAAAAAATTAGCGTACGAATGATGTCACAGTACCAACTGCTGCCTGTGGATAGACCTAGATTGGGTTGATACAGGCAAAATATTTCTTCCTCCCATATTTGGGCTTACAGGATGCATCAAAAAACACTCAAGTGGTGGGATTCAAATATGTGAACAACCTGTTCTCTGTGTGGAAATTTTTATTATAGAAACATATCTTTTAAAAACTGTATTCAGGAAAAAAAACATGTAAAATGTGAAGATTAAGAGAAGTGCACAGGAAATGCAGAGAGACGCAATGCTCTTACCACATTTATAAGCTGCAGGGGTAAACAAATTTCTGGTCACAGGATAAGAAATCAGGTGAAATGAAATTATCAGTAACTTCCATCCTTGAGGTTGTGTGTTGTTATTAATACTAGTTGCTCCCCTGCTGTCCCATGGATAGTGCTTGAACACAAGATGACACTTTCATATTATATATCTGCAGAACTGTTTCAAATATTTAAAAGGAAAGCACATATTAACTGGAGTTGCTACGAGTATCCGTGTAAGCCAAACCTTAAGGCAAGTTGAGATGAATTTAAACAAAACCAAAAGAAGTTTTGGCAAAGACTTCTCCGCTAAATCCTAAATGACGGTCTTAAACCAATGGAGGAGAAGTATAGGGAAGCAACATTTGGTTAAAGATGTGTTAAAACCTACGAGAAAAGATGTTTAACAGTTTAGCAGATTGTCTTGAAGGTGGTGGATTCCTGTTTGCCAAAGAGATTTAATCAGAGGACAGATGAATGTCTATCTCTCAGAAATGCCCTGGAATGTGATTTAGACTTGGAGTCATTGTTAATGGAATCTAATATCTTTGAAGAGTTATCTAGTCAAGACAGATAATTAGATTTCAGTATATACAAAATTATTAATATCATGTACCTTTTTCCTAGAATATAGAGCAGACATGTCAAACACAAGGCCTGCAGGCTGGATCCGGCCCAATATGTGGTTCCATCCAGCCTGTGGAGTGCTCTAGAAAAAGTGAAAGACCGACCTGCTGCACTGATCTACAACCTGGTTGCATCCATCAAAGCCAGAATGCACTCAGTCTTAAATCCATGGAGCAGCCACGCCCACCCATAGGCCATGCCCACCCCAACTACGCCCATCCAGTAGGTCATGCCCAGGGCCTTTTTTCTCATAGAACACCCAGAACGGAGTTCTGGCACCTTGTTTGGATGGGACCAAGATGGGTTGTATGACGTGTGTGAGTTCCGGCACCTTTTTTTTTTTTTTAGAAAAAAAGCACTGGTCACGCCCATCCCAGCCACCCACCCACCCCTGCTGAGGTCAACCACAATGCTGATGCAGCCCTCAATGAAATTGAGTTTGACACCCCTCTTATGGAGCTTCTAGAAGGAATGGAATGCAGGTTATCTAGGAGAGGGTGCATTTATTCCATTTAAAATTTTTGGACTGTGGATTCTGATTCCATGATTTCAAACCAATTCAGAAAGCCTTGAATCACATAAATTGAATTCAGGTTTCTGCATCCCAGCAAATGCATCTCATTTGATCCTAAATAATCACCCTGAATTATACCCCCCAAATAGAAAGTTAGTCTGAATAAATACAATTTTAGTACAGCTTTACAATTATGCAAGCAGCCCTTCCTGTTTGGCAGAAGAGGAAGCTGAATAAAATAAAGAAATACTTTGAGATGTTTAAGATGTCTGAAGGGCAAAGGGTGAACCAAGAATTGATGAGATGTTAAAATCAGGAAAAAAAATTGTCTTCCAGAAAACTCGACAATTTTGGATAGGGCAGTGAAACAAATTTCTTTCTCAACTGTCTGTATTATTCAATAAAGTGATTATATAGTATATCTTCCATTGAAATTTATTTAAAGAAGGCAGTATTAAGGAAGGCAGACAGAAATACACTAAGTTATTCCTTCCTGTGTGCTATTTTTATGCTTTTTTCATAGCATGGAAAACCAAAAGTTACAAATCCCCTATTCTCAGGTGTATCAGCTTACCCATAAGAGAATGACACCACCTGGTAAGGACATTTACCTATTTCTAGTAATTTATTTAGCTAAAATTATATAATGATTCTGCCTGAAGCACTGAAACAGGACTTAAAATTGAATGCGTGTGCTATAATAAAAAAGACTCTTTTCTCAAGGGAAAAGGCAGGCAGGCAGAACAGGAGCAATAAACATATTAATCAGTTTTCCATAGTATAGTTCATGTCTTGGTAATTGAAATAGGCTTATATCTTAGGAATTAAATTATGACAGAAGGGTATGGCTTAAAAAAAAATCTAGGCTAATTTCCTTAGGGTGGGGGGAGAAGATGGGATGAATTTGAGGTTGTGCTATAATATTGGTAGCGTCAATTTATCCTTCCTCTTTCTATATATTTTTTGCTTTATGTGTTGGGAGGAGGAAGGTGATTATTCCAAGTTTCCAGAAACATGTATGTATGACTGCCGTAAAATGTTCTAGGTGCATATTTGAGCAATGCACCCCAAAACATCCTTTTGGAGCCAAATATGAAGACTTGCGCATCCTTAGAGTGCACTTTTCATACGCTAAATTGTTTTTTTTTTAAATGATGTCATATTTATGCAGCAGTAGGAGTCAGCGAAAAACAGAAGAAAACATTCTGTGGAAACCAAAATATGACTGTTTTGCTCTCTAAGTGGCTTGCATGAATAAAAAACAGACAAGGATGTTCTACAGGATGATGTTTGAGGGGTCCTTGGTACTCTCTGAGCCTAGCTGTTTTCTTGCAGACATTTCCTTACCCAAACTAGATAGCAAAATCAGGATCCCTTGCTTCAACCCCAATTTTACAAATAATCTCCTTTCTTTGTAAAGAGGATTTTCCCAAATAACAAGAAAACTATACCAAATAATTCTGAGTCTCCCTAACTATTTCTAGCTTCCTTACATGAATTCTTGGGTAGCTGAACCTAAGAAAGCCCTAGTACAAACTACAGGTAGTCCTTGACTTACTCACAGTTCATTTATTGACTGTTCAAAGTTACAAAAGCACTGAAAGAGTGACTTATGACTGTTTTTCACACCTAGACCATTGCAGAATCCCCATGGTCATGTGATCAAGGGGCTGCCCCAAAGAAGAGGGAGTCAAGCTATTCTCCAAAGCGCCTGAAGGAAGGACAAGAAGCAACAGATGGAAACTCATCAAGGAGAGATGCAACCTAGAACTAAGGAGAAATTTCCTGACAATGAGAACAATTAATCAGTGGAACAACCTGCCTCCAGAAGCGGTGAATGCTCCAACACTGGAAGGTTTTTAAGAAGCCATTGGACAACGATTTGTCTGAAATGGTATAGGGCAGTGATAGCGAACCTTTTAGAGACCGAGTGCCCATATTGCAACCCAAAACCCACTTATGTATCGTTGGGTGCCGGGTGGGTGTGGCCCATTGGGTGGGTGTGGTCTATTGGGTGGGTGTGGCCCATTGGGTGGGCATGGCTTTGGTGATAATGGCAGACTGGGCTGGACTAAAAAGTTCAATCAATCAATTTCAACTTTGCAAGATCTTTTTTTTTCCCATGAGAAGTTGAAACTGACTGATTGATTGAATCTTTTTTTTTTTTGGCACACGGCAGAGGCCTAAAGTGAAAAGGTTTTATAAAACCCAGCTGAAGGCCTAGGACTAGGGCAATGGTATGCGTGCCCACAGAGAGGGCTCTGCATGCCACCTGTGGCACACGTGCCATAGGTTCACCACCATGAGTATAAGGTTTCCTGCCTGAGCAGGGGTTTGGACTAGATGACCTCCAAGGTCCCTTCCAACTTTATTATTATTATTATTATTATTATTATTATTATTATTATTATTATTATTATTATTATTATTATTATTATTATTATCATCATCATCATCATCATCATCATCATCATCATCATCATCATCATCATCAAAATATATGATGTAATGTTGGGGATGACTCAGCAGGGTCTATGTCTCTTTAAGAGCCAGCTGGGTCTGTGTTTCTTTAAGAGCCTTTGTATAAAAGTTTCCGCAGATGTGTTCTCTCTCTCTTCCATTTCCTACTGTAACTGTGGTGAGTTGGAGCCTGCTGTATTAACATGTGTATGTATATTGTTCCTGGTGTATAATATTGTAGATAATGTAATATAAACCACCATTTAATATAGACCACCATTTACTGTGTTTACTCTTGGGTTATCTCAGCACAATAAGACTGTGCATACTCTGTCAGACAAGATGCTTGGCAACTGACTCGTATTTATGGCAGTTGCAGGGTCCCTGGGTCATGTGGTCCCCTTTTGCAACCTTCTGAAAAGCACAGTCAATCAGGAAGCCAAATTCACTTAATAACTGTGTTACTAACTTAACAACTGTGATTATTTACTTAGCACCTGTGGCAAGAAAGGTCGTAAAACAATGCAAAACTCACTTAACAAATGTCTCACTTAGCAATATAAATTTTGGGCTCAGTTGTGGTCATAAGTCAAAGACTTCCTGTATTGTGAATGTGTCCATTATTAGAACTATTATCAATTCCCTTCCTGCCTCCACACAAAGCAACAAGAGGCAGCACAAGAGTAAACTCAAGGCCAGTGTTCCATTAGAGATGGGCATGTGTTCATTTGTTTGAAGTTAGGAAATGGCATAGCCTTTGAATACCCTTTGAATATTTTGTAGCCATTTCTCTAACACGAACTTGCTTTCTGAAGATCCACCAGGACTGGCATGTCTGCCTGACATTGTAAAACAATGCTGGGCTTGCCAAAATCTAATCAACTCCCAATGTACAGAGACTGAACTGTATTTAACACAATGGGTCACGCATGTCATTATACCTTACAAATAAATAATGAACAAATGCAGTTTCTCATTTCCTTCCTATCTCTGGTTTTCTATTATTTTTTCCCAAATTCCATAGGGCAAACAAATTTCATAGTCTTTAAATATTTCCTAAATAGTTCAAAGATTCTTTCATGGATAGATGGATGGGTGGATGGATGGATAGACATAATTTTCTGATATTAAAGACAAGAATCATTAGAAACAGTTTGTGGTATGCTCAGCAAAATGGTTTACTTATCGGATCTATGGGTGACATTTATTGCTTCATATACTGTGAGCTCCCCTGGGACTCTTCTTAAAATATACACCACTAAATAACCTTCAGCTACTTGCTGCATTTACAGCTGTGGGCCCTGTGCCAGAGGCAATGCCATAGGTTAAATGAATTACAGATCACTGGGTTTAACTTGGACTGTTGCTAACCAGAGACAGCGTATCTTTTCGGTATGTGCAATTATCAGCTTTCCATTTCACAGGTTTTCCCTTTCATATTAAAATGAACATAAGCACACTTTATGTTATATCCAGGACTTACAAGTATTATAACATTATTTATGACTGCAGCAAACAAGCAAACTCTGCATTTGTTTTAAAATAACTCTCGCTTAACTGCAGAGACAAGATACATCAACCTGAATTTATCCTTCTATTATTTTTAAACAACAACAACAATGTAAGCACTCTTATGTTAGGTTAAGAGATAGGTAGCTCACCAATTCATGCACACACATAAAAGGCTGGTCATCATTAGTGTACAAAACTATTCTGAGCCTCTCTTCTCGGAAATACATTTAACCTTTACACTTAAGTGAGTCCGCTACAAATAACCAGATTTATTTTCTGTTGCATACAAAACAAAGCCATTTTTACAGCAATCTTGGATACTTGATATACAAGGTTTTTTTTTCTTATTGTGTTACATTTTCTACATTTTTTTAAAAAAATAGTACAATCCTACAGCTTAGAAGAAGAAAAGGTGAATTTGACTGAAGTACTTTTTCTTTCCTTTATGAATACTACGTAGTGGCATAGTAACTTAACTTCATAATGAAAGGTCACTTTCTAACTTGCAGAATACACAATATAGAGTTGGAAGGGACTTTGGAGATCTTCTAATCCAGACATGTCAAGCTCGCGACATCACGTGACGTCACACAAAGTATTGGGACGGTTTTGCCATTGCCGGCAATGGGGTGGGCGTGGCTTCCAGATGACACGTCTGGCCCACGGGCTGGCAGTTTGACATCCTTGCTCTAATCCAACTGCTGTTCAAGCAGGAAACCCTATACTAATTCCAGACAAATGGCTGTCCCACATTTTCTTGAAAACCTCCAGTGATGGAGCACCCACACTTTCTGTAGGCAAGCCATTCCACTGGTCAATTATTCTCACTGATAGGAAATTTATCCTCAGTTCTAGATTGGATCTCTCTTTTATAAGCTGTCATCCATTACTTCTTGTCTTGTCCTCAGATGGAGAATAGATCAACCTCATTTCTTTTGTGACTCCCTCAAATATTGGAAAACTGCTATCATATTATCCTTCGTCCTTCTCTCCATTAGACTAGATATACCTAGTTACCTCAATGGTTGGCTTTTCAGCTGAGAACACTAGACAAACTGGGCTCTCTTCAGTTGGAACCATTACCCTTAGTATCCACATGGAAATCCAACTGTGGTAGGACAGAGCTCGGACAATCTAGATACCCATTGGTCTTTCACTTCAGCAATGGATGGAAACATAACATACAAATGTACAACCAATTTAATTTCTTCACATACAGTAGAATTGTCCCAAAAGTGCCTTTTCAAGAGGCCACTGGACTTTGTGATTTTTCTTTAAGATGTTTTGCTTCTCACTCAAGAACCTTCTTCAGGTCTTTAATAAAAAGCAAAATATCTTAAAGACAAATCAGAAAGTCCAGTTGCCTCTTGAAAAAGCACCTTTGGAACAACCATGACCTGGATGACTGAGAATCTCCATAGACATTTACACAAATAATTGTTTCTCTAGATAAGGGATGCTATTTTTGTTACCCTTAATCAATTCTCATAGCTCTGTTGCTGATAGTTTTGTTGCCTTATCATTGATCTGGCAGCTGATTTAATTCACTTCCTTATTGTTGTGCATCTTAATACTAGATCTGCATTATTTTAGCATATTTGTGCTAATAATGTATATCATTTTTACCCCATATACTCTTGGTGGTTTCTAGTGTTTTAAAGTAACAAGAATTGCATTGGATTTTGTGTATTGACTTGAAAATAAGCAATGAGGCAACTCATAAATATAATCAATCAAAAATACTTTGGAGATGATCTTTTGGTACAACACTAGAAACGTCCACATATTTCAAATTAAACTGTATGATGGTTTATACCTAGTTGTGTCCATCTATGTGTAGAATGCACAAAGTTTGGAAGCTGGGATGTTAACTTCTAATCCTCAAATTGGTTCCAGTAATTGGGCAAGTACCTGGATGAAATTTGGAAATGATCTGGGGATGTGGAGGTGAAGGCAAGGAGGTTTCTTAAGAACATTGTGATAGTTATGCTTTTTAAATATGAATAACAATAAAATAATGACCTAGAATTCAGTCATTCCATTTTCTTTGGCACACAAATCTAATTCCTAGATTTATTTATTTATTTATAGCATACCTTAGCTGAACAATCCAGATGACCATTATGTGGCAACAAAGGGTTAGATTTTTTTTGTGTCTCTTAGATGCCATGTAGGGCAGTGGTCTCCAATGTTTTGAGCACCAGGGTCTGGTTCCATGAAGAGAGGTTTTCATGGACTGGAGGGTGTGTAGTTTCATGTGCGGCCTGTATCCCATGGATGGGGCTTCACTTGTTTGCATGGCCCCAGTTTGGGGAACCCTGATCTAGGGAGTATACATTTATGCAGTCCAAGTATGACTAAAGAATACAATATTTTGAGAATTGAAAGAGAGAATTTGAGAAAATTTGAGAAGGAAGGGATGGAGGGAGGTAGCAATGAAGGGTTGGAGGAAGGAATGGAGGGTGAGAGGAAGAAAAGGGAGAGAGGAAGGAAGGAAGAAATGGAGGGAGAGTAGATGGGAGGGAGGGAGGAAGGAAGGACTGGAGGGAGAGAGGAAGGAAGGAACAGAGGAAGGAAGAAATGGAGGGAGAGTGGATGGGAGGGAGGGAGGAAGGAAGGAAGGACTGGAGGGAGAGAGGAAGGAAGGAAGGAAGGAAGGAAAGAAGGAAGGAAGGAAGGAAGGAAGGAAGGAAGGAAGGAAGGAAGGGTGGGTGGAAGGGAGGGAGGGAGGGAGGGAGGAATAGACCCCTGATCTAGGGAGAATACATTTATGCAGTCCAGGTATAACTAAAGAATACAATATTTTGAGAATTGAGAGAGAGAATTTGAGAATTCTTTATTGGCCAAATGTGATTGGACACACCAGAAATTTGTCTCCAGTGCATAAGCTCTCAAGTGTACATACAAACAAAAAAGCAATAGGTCATAGATCCTAAATCATAGTTACAATCATTAATCATAAGATTAAAAACAAGTAATAAATCCTAAGATACCAAGAAAAAAATAGTAGGAAAGATGAGAAGATGACAAGGATAATCGCAATACAGCCTACTACACGAGTAAAATATCTATAGGCCTAAAACAGTGCTGTGGGAATTAGGTGTTCAGCAGAGTGATGGCATGGGGGGAAAAAAAGAGTATTTACAATGCTGACTCACTCGTACAGAATGAGAAGGTAGAAAGGAGCTTCTTTGTTTTTAAGCAATGCCCTGAAAACAATTTTCTTTTGAATTGAAGTATTTAACATCCCATAGTTCAAGAGATCTCCTCAAGGCAAGGCTATTTTTTAAGGGCTCTCTACAACTGGCGTTTGAAACACAGGGCAGTGAAGAACACTAATTAATTTCCAATCAGGAGGGTTTGCTTGTTTACTTGATCCTCCATTTCAGCTTCCCACCATTAGCCCACGCTCAAAAACCTCTCGGCAGTAGGACATGTTATTTCTTTTACTGAGATAAAGTTTCTTCCCCCTCCTCCCTCCTTTGACAAGGTCAAGTTTCTAGGGAGCTACACTGATCAAAATTGGTTTGGCAGGGGGTCAAGAAGCTCTCAAGCTGTGTTAAACTGCGTCATAAAAAAAATCATACATTTGTTATGGAACGAATGCACTCTGCAGTGCAGAAGCCAGAGTGATCCATGATCATTAGGATTCTGCTGTTTATTATTGCCAAGTAACAGTGGAGAAAAATAAAATAAACTCAAATGTCTTATGTGCATTTGCATGTGTGTGCATTCGGGCAAGTGTGCCTGGAGAGACAGAGGGAGACAGTTTGTTTAGAAGAATCTATAAAACATACTTAATTGTGTTAAGTCCCAATAACAAGCTTTTGGATTTTATTCCTACCCAGAATCAGACCGGAGATTAATATGTTATATTTGTTTGCCAGACAATGTTTTGTAAACTCTTCAGGGACGTTAATTCTCTCAATGGAGTACCATTCTAGACTGAATGTCTATGGAGATTCTCAGTCATCCAGGCCATGGCTGCCCCAAAGGTATCTTTTCAAAAGACAAATGGACTTTCTTTGTTTTTGCTTGAAGAAGCAAAAAGCTTCTTCATTTCTGAATGGATCACAGAGAATGGAAGGATTTACTGTATATTTCTTGCAGCCATCTGGTTATTAACACTCCCTCTGAGAGTTGTTGAGGCCACTTGGAGAGTTATCTCTGCCCTCAGGGTCACCTGAACAGTGCAAATAGATTTGAAACCTTCTTGGAACTGCTGAAAGGACTGTGTTGCGAACAGGAGATAGGTGGTATCTAGGAGTAGTAACAGTCAGCTGTCTGCAAGGAATATAAATCCTTCCATTCGCCACCATTCCTTCAGAACTGAAGAAGCTTCTTGAATGAGAAGTGAAACACCTTCAAGCAAAAACAAAGAATGTCCAGTTACTTTTTGAAAAAGTTCTTCTGGACTGAAGAACATAATAAATATTTCCTTCTCAATAATCTTCTTTCTCTCCTCCAAAATACCATAAAAACTTCAATAAATATGGAGACTATTTTAATGCTTTTCAAGCCTTCATTCAAAGCACTGGATTTCTTGGAATAATTGTTTATCCTACAGTTTTTTTATTATTATTATTATTATTATTATTATTATTATTATTATTATTATTATTATTATTATTATTGTTATTATTATTATTATTATTATTATTATTATTATTATTATTATTATTATTATTATTATTATTATTATTATTCATACCTCCTAGTTTGATTAGCCAGATAGCCATTAGGTCAGATGCAACATGACCAACTTCATCTTTTTGCTTCATGTTTTTCCATCAAGTAATTACTTGAAAGATGAGGGTTTTTTCAGATCTTCTTTCTAGCAGGGGAACAATAGCCCTGATTTTGTTATGTTGTTTCAAGTTCATCATTCAAAAAGAACAATAACTTAATTTGAAGACAGAGTCACACAGAAGGGTCGTTCATCCAAATCAGTAATCACTTTTCACTTTTACAAAAGAAAACAAAAGGCAAATTATGAAAGCTCCTGAATTCTTCATTCGAACTGACTTGGGGTCAGTTCAGTAATAAATAATATTGTTATTATCACCTGGGATATGTAAGCAAGGATATACCAGTCTGGCTGTTTTGCATACCACCTTTTGAATGAAGCCTTACAATTTTATTGTATGTTTCTTCTTTTCAGCTTATGAGAAGAACTGAGAAGTTTGCAAAATACTGTAGTTATTTAAAAAGTGACTTTCTGCAAGAGCGCAGACTGTAGAGAAGAGCAACAAAGATGATTAGATGACTAGACTCAAGGCTAAAACATATAAAGAATGGTTGCTGGAATTGGGTATGTCTAGTTTAATGAAGAGAAGGATGAGGGGGGATGTGATAGCAGTGTTCCAGTATCTCAGGGGCTGCCACAAAGAAGAGGGAGTCAAGCTATTCTCCTGAAGGCTGAACAAGAAGCAACAGATGGAAGCTAACCAAAGAGAAAAGTAACCTAGAATTAAGGAGAAATTCCCTGAAAGTTAGAACAATTAATCAGTGAAACAACTTGCCTCCAGAAGTTGTGAGTGCTCCAACTGGATGTTTTTAAGAAGAGAGTGGATAACCATTTGTCTGAAATGGTATAAGGTTTCTTGCCTGAGCAGGAAGTTGAATTAGAAGAGTTCCATTGTCTCTTCCAACTCTGTTATTCTGTTAATAGCAATATTCAGTACATCTCTTTCAATATAAATGATAGCTTCCTGCCACAGATTAAAAATAATGCTCCAAGTTTTCTTTTTTTTTAACTATTGTACCAAGATCAATAGATCTCTTTTGTACCTACTTTGCAGATTATCACATTTTGTTCCTTTGTGATGAATTGGGGGGAAACGTATGAATGGCCTTCAAGATAAAAACTGAATCACTACTTATTAATACGGTTGAATGCTGACATCCTGAGATGCCATATAGAAGAAGGCATGGAGGGGGGAAGATTAGTGCAGATAAAAACAAAACTCAAACCATCTTTCTAGATTACATTTATAATGTCATGCCATAACGTAACCCGAACTTTTGAGCAACTGGAAATGAGCTTCAGAAATTCCCTTTATTATTTTCATTATAAGCAAGGTGAGTATCTGAAAATGCTTTGAGAGCTGAACCATTTCACAGTCTATTCCACAGATTCTTCCATGACACACATTTATTCAGAGAGGGAATAAAGGGCCAGATGTTGAAAATTCAAAGCAATGGCCCACTTAAGTATCTGTGGCCTCCTGATAGTTTCACAACATGGTCTAATAGGAGAGGATAATTGAGGTGTAATGTTGAAGGCTGAGGTACAACCATCTGCCTTTGCAGGCAGTAAAGGAACCTGTCTTCATAGAAATTGACTTCTTAGCCATTAAGGGGATTAACTGTATATGTAGCTGTCTCCTATACAGGTAGAGAAATGCCACCTACAGTATATGTGTGAAGGAGGGAAGGAAGGAAGGAAGGAAGGAAGGAAGGAAGGGAGGGAGGGAGGGAGGGAGGGAGGGAGGGAGGGACAGAGGGAGGGAGGGATGGAGGGAAGGAGGAAGGGATGGAGGGAGGCAGGAAAAGAAGGAAGGAAAGAAGGAAGGAAGAAAGGAAGGGAGGGAGGGAAGGAGAGAGGTAAGGAGGGAGGGATGACAGGAAGGAAGAAAGGAAGAAAGGAGGGAGGGAGGGAGGAAGGAAGGAAGGAAGGGAGGGAGGAAAGGAGGGAGGGAGGGACAGAGGGAGGGATAGAGGGAGGGAGGGATGGAGGGAAGGAGGAAGGGACGGAGGGAGGCAGGAAAAGAAGGAAGGAAAGAAGGAAGGAAGGGAGGGAGGGAGAGAGGTAAGGAGGGAGGGATGGCAGGAAGGAAGGAAGGAAGGAAGGAAGGAAGGAAGGAAGGAAGGAAGGAAGGAAGGAAGGAAGGAAGGAAGGAATATATTTTTTTTTAGAGCAAGGATTAGTGAAGTAATAACTTTAATGAAAGAAATGTTTATTAAATCAATTTACAGAAAGGATAGGCAAAGCCCAGCAAAGACCTAAACGAAACCAGGAAATGAACAGACTCACAGCAAAACATCTGGCAGAGGAAAAGATGAAGAAGGACACTCAACTATGTACATCTCACTCTCCTCCTTATAGTCAGCAAGCAGGTCATGAAGTTCTGAAATCACTCTTCCAGCACTATTATTACAACATGGCAGAAGAAATCTGCTAGATCTTTTTTCAGGTATTCTTAGTACATCTGTGGTGCACACTATGAACAATCTGAAATGCACATAAATGAAGACACATTTATCTTTGTATGTTGATGCTGGGTTCTGAACATACCTTTTACATTTATCCTTTATTGTTTTCTGCCTTGGGCATGTAATTGATGACAGCCTATATTCTACTCCAGCTAAGATAATGGGAAAAAAAAACCTCTTCCAAGTGAGCTTCTTTGTACGTAGTTTACATGACACATTAACAAACGCTAAGAATCTTCTTTAACCTGAGACATCTTCCCCCAGTCTAGGCTTCGTGATTTACTTATCCAAACAATTTCACCTCTTTCCTTTCTGACTCACAATGAACTGCTGAAGACAGCCAACAATTTCATAAAATGATTTATATTGGGGGGAGGGGGTGAAGAAGAAGGAAAATGAGACAATATCAACTGGTAAACCTCTAAAAGATTTAGGAGCCAATCAAACAATAAGTCTGTGACTATGATTAAAGGCAATGTGGAAGATAGATTTGTTCTCAATACATTTTCTGAATTTGTCCTATTTGTAATTCCAAGGTTAAATATGAAAGAGAGGAGGAGGAGGAGGAGGAGGAGGAGGAAGAGGAGGAAGAGAAGGAAGAGGAGGAAGAGGAAGAAGAAGAGGAGGAAGAGGAGGAGGAAGAGGTAGGATGACAAATTTGTGGCAGTGATGAACATAATAATAACAATAATAATAATAATAATAATAATAATAATAATAATGATGATGATGATGATGATGATGATGATGATGATGATGATGATAAAGTTGGAAGGGACCTTGGAGGTCATCTAGTCCAACCCCTGCTCAGGCAGGAAACCCTATACCGTTTCGGACAAATGGCTGTCCAGTCTCTTCTTAAAAACTTCCAGTGTTGGAGCATTCACCGCTTCTGGAGGCAGGTTGTTCCACTGGTTAATTGTTCTAACTGTCAGGAAGTTTCTCCATAGTTCTAGTTTGCTTCTCTCCTTGACATACACTTGGAAAGATATCATTGTTGGGTACTTTGACAGTGTGAAAAAGATGTACAGGAAGCAGAAAGGGTGTTGTTTTTTGTTTTGTTTTTTGCAAACCGTAAAGAAGTACAATTTCAGGTAGTACAAAAGGCTTAGTCAAAAAATGGGACAGTAAGAAAAAAAAATCAATTATTTCTCTTTCTGGCCTGAAATCTGCAAGGTGGAGAGGTAGAGCTAAACTAATCTCCTGGATCCATCATTTTAACAGCCAAAGTGCACATGTAGAAAGGACACTCTTGTAACCATGCTAACATATTGTCACGAGCAGAATGAGAGCTCCCTGATAAAGAAGGGTGGAGAGGTATGACATGTTAGAAAACAAGCAAAAAAAAAATAGATCCGAAGGGATGAGACCTACAGATAAGAGTAGATTCTATTTATTCAGTATGTACATCCCTTATGGGATATCAATTTTATAGGGGCAAAATTTCTTATTCTTTTTGGCAAAAGGTGATTGCCCCTCCTCCCCTCCTCCTCCTCCTCTCCTCCTCTCCTCCTCCTTCTCCTGTTCCTTTTGCACCTCCTCCTCCCCTTCTCCTCCTCTCCTCCTCCTCCTCCTGCTCCTTCTGCTCCTCCTCTTCCTCCCCTCCTCCTCCTGCTCCTTCTCTCCTCCTCCTCTTCCTCCTCCTTCTCCTCCTCCTTCTCCTCCTGCTCCTCCCTCCTCCCTCTTTCTCCTCCTTCTCCTCCCTCCTCCCCTCCTCCTCCTCCTCCTCCTCCCCTCCTCCTCCTGCTCCTCCTCTCCTGCTCCTCCTCGTCCTGATGCTCCTCTCCTCCTCCCCTCTGCCTCCTCTTCCTCCTGCTCCTCCTCTCCTCCCTCCTCCCTCCTGCTCCTCCTGCTCCCCTCCTCCTGTTCCTCCCCTCCTCCTGCTCCTCTCCTGCTCCTCCTCCTGCTCCTCCTCCTCCCAAGTGTGAAATATAAAAAAGAACAAGTTAAATAACAACATAGTATAAAAATATTATCCTGCCCAAAGAAGATTTAAAATAATTTTGATTTATTTAAAAACAGATTGTCACAGCAATGTATTACAACACAAAAAGGATACGGCTCAGTGAAAAGAGAAAGCAAAATAACCTTCATAAAAATACTTTCCCAAACTCCTAAAAAAAAATATGTCGGAGTGGCATCAGTGTGGTATGGCTGAAATACATGACTTGCTCCCCCAATCCAAAGTTTGTTAGAGAAGTTAAAAGTAAGCTTGGTGGAAGCAGCGGAGCTAATCAGCCTATGTCAAATACCAGATTGTTTTCCACATTGGGGATTAAATTGTTTCCCTATTTAAGAATGGCATTTGCAGCCATTACACACAGGTATTATGTAACTCACCTAAGAGAAAACCAGGCTGTCAAAGAAAACGATGGCTGGATAACATTAAACCTGACACCAATCTGAGCGTAGAAAAGTTCAAAGAAGTAGTGCAAGATCAGAAGATGGGAAGAGACCTGGCCCATAGAATCCCCAAGAATCAGGCATATCTGAATGGATAACATCATCATCATCATCATGTAGCTCAACAAAAGTGAAGGGCTATTTCAGGTTGCATAGAGGTCAGATCCTGGCAAGTAATGGTTTCAAATGCAAAAAAAGATGTTGAAACACTACCAAGAGTACAGAGAAGAGCACCAAAGGCTAAACAGTATGATGAATGACCAAGGCAATGAGGAACATTTACCCTAACAAAGAGAAGGATTAGGGATGACATGATAGCTGTCACAGAGAAGAGAAAGTCAACTTATTCTCCAAAGTACCCAAGGACAAAACAAAGAATGGGTGGAAACTTCTTAAAGAGAGATCCGATCTGGAACTGAGAAGAAATTTCCTGAAGCAAGAACAATTAATTAATGGAAGGGCTTGCATCCTGGAGTTGTGGGTGCTCCATTGCTGGATGTCTTCAAGAAAAGATTAGACAGCCATATGTCTGGGATGCAATAAGGTCTTCTGCCTTGGGCAGACCTTGATCTCCAAAGTCACTTCCAGCCCTACAATACTATGATTCATTCTATTCATTCTATTGTTCATTTATAGTAATAGGTCAAGTTCTGGGCATCAAAGTTTTAAAAAAACCCCACCATTATTGTAATGGGCCAACTCCGTAAAGAAAAGGACTATCAAGATGGTGAATAAATGGACCAGATCTAGTGAGTTAAAATTACAAAGGAAGACATCCAAGCTAGACCTTAAGAGAAATTTCATAACTACTGTGTGTGAATGTCACTGAATGGAAAAGACTGACATATGAAATGGACTTTACCTTTGCTTGTCAACCTTACATAGAGTCTGGTAAATCTTTGTCAGAGGATGCTGTACTGAATCTTAAACTGAACCAGAAGACAGATTAAATGACTTCTATGTTTCCTTACAACTCTACAGTTCTGTGATTCTGCAATGCTATCTATACGAGTTAAGGATGGTTTATTCTAAAAGCAGGAGATGTGAGATTACCAACAAGAAAAAAAAATAACAAATTATCTTGAGCATTTATATTGTGGACATTGTTTCCCTTTCTTGTTGGAGGGAATTTTAAATTCAATTTGAAATACAAATTTAATATTGTATATTGAAATTGCTCACTAATTAATATAAATAAAATCTGCTTTGGTGTTACTTTCAGAAATATTGAGAGAGAGGTGATTAAAAAAAGATGATAGATAAATGATAGGTAGGTAGGAAGATAGATTGACAGAGCAGAATCATTAATTTGAAATGTTTCCTTCTGCAGTGGATCTGAAATTTAAAATATGATACGCTGAAGTAATTCTCAATATACTCCAAACAGTGTTTAATAGGCTGTATAAGTAGACTGAAAAAATTGTTTACACTGTCTCTCCTTTTTTGTCTGCTTCCTTGATTTATTTTGATTAGCATTTGTTCTGTCTAGTAGTGAGAAATCTGGAAATATGCACTGCAAGAGCATTCTGTAGCAGTTAGGTCAAAGAACAACATTGATTTGAAAAGGTGATATGGTGGATCAGATTTGAAACATACTTTGGTATGTTGGATGATCCGTTATTAAGGTTATTATTATTTTTGTAGACAGACTGTAATTATTAATGTTGGCTACAAGTTTGTCTCATTCCCCTACTATATTAACCATATGTTCATCAGTCGATTTAGACTTGCCAATCACCTTATTTGACAAGATATTGTAGGAGAAGAAATTTGTTACAGATGGTAGCCCAAAATCAGAAGGAATCTGGTAGCACCTTTTCAGAAATGTTATTAAAAGGCATGTGTTTTTTATATGTATATATATTGCTTCTAGAAGCACGAAGCCGAAAGCACCAGCCTGAAGATGACGAATGTGACTTCGTCGAAACGTTGCCAGGACACTTCAAATTCTACGTGGGAGAAAACCTGAAGAACCAAAGATCTACATACAAACACCCGCGAAAACCTCAGAAAACAAATGTGTGTGTGTGTGTGTGTGTGTGTGTGTGTTTAGGTCTTTGGTTCTTCGGGTTTTCTCCCACGTAGAATTTGAAGTGTCTTGGCGACGTTTCGATGAAGTCCCATTCGTCATCTTCAGGCTGCTGCTTTCGGCTTCGTGCTCCTATATATATATTAGTTTTTTTATAATCACAAGTGCTTAAAATATTATCAGTAACATATTGTCTGGGTTTCAATGTCTACTTTACTAATACATATTAAGTTCCTTTCTCTCTACCTAGTTTTTCTAGCCAATTATAAAAAGTATCCCATGTTCTAAAATAAACTGAGTTTTCTTTCTCTTTCATTTTCAATGTCAATGTATCCATTTCTGCACACTTGTTAGGATTTTTTAAATTAACACTTCCTCCGCTGGTAAATCTTCATTTTTCCAATATTGAGCAAATATAATTCTTGCTGCAGTTAATATATGTAAAATTAAATTTATACACTCTTTCTCATAATTACCTACAATTATGCTTACCCTTATCTGTTTCTTGATTTTGATTCTGAATAGAGTTTTACTGCATTTTGTTGAACATAAAACTTATTTTCTTTGATTTATCAGGTTTTTTTTTGCCAAAACCAAATTACTATAGAAATAAATGAATTGAGAAGTTGATACAATGTCATATGTTCTGCTATTTCATTTCTGATTTCTTGTAATTGGTCAGTGACTATAACGAAGAATGGAATGAAAAATTAGCAAGAGAAAGTATAGCACAGAAAGTATGAAAATGTGGACAGCCTACCAAAAATATCATTTGTATGTGGGATTAAAGTCACAATCATGGCAGTGCCATTTTCATGGAGTGAGAATTGGCCTTCAATGTTTTGTTCACAACCATACAATAACTATTGGATGTTGAACTTAATTATGATTTCAGCATTCTGACCTTAGCTATGCTTGAATCCAAGTCAATGGAGCACTGTGCAGTAGTAAATTGGCTGGTTGATCTTCAGGAAATCAAATAGAAAAAGAAGAGCAGTGTTTCTCAACCTTGACAATTTTAAGGCATGTGGACTTCAACTCCCAGAATTCCACAGCCAGCATTGCCTTAAAATTGTCAAGGTTGAGAAATTTACATTCTCATCACTATGGACATTCCTCTGTTATCAGTTAAAAAATTCCTCAGCAAATGACAATTGAACCATGAGTAACAAGCTGAGAAAATCTTTGCCTTGGGAACCTGGGAGATGAATTGGAGGAGAAAAATAATCCACTTATTTATTTATTTTATTTATTTGTTAGACTTATATGCCACCCTTCTCCTCAGACTGAGGGCGGCTCACAACAATAATACAAGTAAAACAAAGCATAGGATCAGTTAAAATTACTACTTAAAATACTATATAAAAGCAAGATAATAATATATAACACTCATACCACACACAATCACAATCAAAGGCCCAGGGGCAGAGTGCAACTCACATCCCCAAACCTGTCTGCATAGATGTGTCTTCAATAGTTTCCGGAAAGCTAGGAGGGAGGAAGCAGTATGAACCTCTGAGGGAAGCTGGTTCCAGAGGGCTGGGGCAGCAATGGAGAAGGCCCTAGCCCTAGGCCCCGCTAGATGGCATTGTCTAACAGACGGGACCCGTAGGAGGCCAACCCTATGTGCCCTAACTGGTTGCTGGGATTCATGAGGCAGAAGACGGTCCCTCAAGTATCCTGGCCCATTGCCATAAAGGGCTTTATAGGTCATAACCAACACTTTGAATTGTGTTCGGAGACCAATTGGTAGCCAGTGCAGCTCATGGAGGGCTGGACTTGCAGTCTCCGGACATTCTTCAAAGGTTGCCCCATGTAGAGAGCATTACAGTAGTCGAATCTCGAGGTGACAAGGGCATGATTGACTGTGAGGAGTGACTCCCGGTCCAAATAGGGCCACAACTGATGCACCAGGCAAACCTGGGCGAATGCCCCCCTCGCCATAGCCAAAAAATGGTGTTCTAGACTTAGCTGTGGATCGAGGAGGACACCCAAGTTGCGAACCCTCTTCGAGGGGGACAAAACTTCTCCCCCCAGGGTGATGGATGGACAGTTGGAATTGTCCTTGGGAGGCAGAAACCAAAGCCACTCCGTCTTGTCGGGATTGAGTCTGAGCCTGTTGGAACCCATCCAGACCTCAACAGCCTCCAGGCACCGGTTCATCACTTCCACTGCTTCGCTGTAATGACGTGGGGTAGAGATATAAAGCTGAGTATCATCAGCATATTGATGATAACTCACCCCGTGTCGACGGATGATCTCACCCAATGGCTTCATGTAGATGTTAAAAAGCAGAGGTGAGAGAACAGACCCCTGAGGCATTCCACATGGAAGAGGCCTCGGAGCCGATCTCTGACCTCCTGCGAACACCGACTGCGACCGGCCAGAGAGGTAGGAGGTGAACCACCGTAAAACGGTGCCCTGCACTCCAAGCCCCTCCAACTGGCGCAGAAGGATACCATGGTTGATGGTATCAAATGCCGCTGAGAGGTCAAGAAGCACCAGGATAGTGGAGTGCCAGAGATCACTGGTCAGCGCGACCAAAGCAGTTTCCGTGCTGTAACCGGACCTGAACCCAGACTGCTGAGGGCCCAGATAATCAGTTTCATTCAAGGACCATTGGAGTTGGAATGCCACCACCTTCTCAACAACCTTCCCTTACTGAGATTTGTGTAACTTTATCCCACCTCCTTCCATAAATCTTGCTAAAGAAACACTGAAAGTTTCTAACTTGCTATGGAAACTGAGCAGCTAAGAGCTTAACCCCAGGAATAGTACACAGAAAAGGTGAGTGAGAATTTCTGGTAGATGGCATATTAGTGACATTTGAAGACAAACTTCCATAAGATTTCTCCAGACCTTTATATTATATTGCCTTCATCACAGCAATCTTCTGAACGTAATCTTCCAGAAAGGGCAAGAAATGTAATAATGCTACATCTCTGATTTTTGGATGTGTCTGTGTTCATCTGTGGGATTGTTCACTCATGCTAAGGATAACATTCTACAAATGAGGAAGCAAATTATCAATTAATGTTTGGACTTTACTAGGCATGAAACCCTTCATTCAGTAATCGTGCCAAATCAAATCATAATGATGCAATCCTAGTTGAAAATATTGGAATAGTTCATTTAAAAGGAGAATAGCAGTTACACAAGGGATTGTTTCTTTATTTACACATTGTGGGCTACTATTATTATATACAATTTTCCAATGATTCAGAGCAGCCTATACCAGGGGTAGGCAACCTTGGCTCTTTTATGACTTGTGGACTTCAACTTCCAGAATTCCTGAGCCAGCGTGGCTCAGCTTGGAAACCTCTCCCTTTCCCCTCAGCATGGCTGGCTCAGGAATTCTGGAAGTCCACGAGTCATAAAAGAGTCAAGGTTGCCTACCCTTGGCCTATACAATCCCATGAATCACTGGTAGCAATGTGTTTGCACTGCACGGGCTCCTCCTAATGTCAGAATTAAATTCAAGCTGGCTTGGTTTGTTTATAAAATGTCAGCATCGCTGAGACCAATAAAGGAGAATATTTGTAGCTTGGGGTTGAAATGATGGGTCCTTAGTGCTTGGTTGTCAAAATGATGGATGCTTGGTTCTCTTTGAGCTTGGTTGCCTTTTTGCAGACATTTCGTTACCCAAACTAGGTAACATCACCAGTGCTGATACTAGTCCTAGCCAGGCTCAAAGAGCACCAAGGAGCCCTTATGATTAGGGACATCTGCACCTCAGGGAAAGCATATCCCAAAAAATCTCCCACTTAAATAAAAACAATAGCTACTACATTCACTTAGTTCAGGGGTGGGCAACCTTGGCTATTTTATGACTCATTGACTTCAACTCCCAGAATTCCTGAGCCAGGTATGCTGAGGAGATATGAAGAGGTTTCCATGCTGAGCCATGCTGGCTCAGGAATTCTGGGAGTTGAAGTCCACGCGTCATAAAAGAGCCAAGGTTGCCTACACCTGACTTAGTTCCAAAAAATTAAGGAAAACTGTGGTCCACAAAATACTAAAGAATTATAATGCCCAGAAGCTCTACTTAAGAAAACTATACTAATACTAATACTAATACTAATACTAATACTAATACTAATACTAATACTAATACTAATACTAATACTAATACTAATACTAATACTAATACTAATACTAATACTAATACTAATACTAATACTAATACTAATACTAATACTACTACTACTACTACTACTACTACTACTACTAATAATAATAATAATAATAATAATAATAATAATAATAATAATAATAAAGTTTGTGTGCTGGGAATTATAAGCATCTGATATTCCCTAAGCCATAATATATTTCTATTCACTAAGAAATTGGACACTAAGAAACTAAGTTAAAAATACACTATAAGAATATCACTTTTTTTTTACTTTTACACTTATGATATGCAAATGACATAACAGTCCCTGTTTGACATTCCTCTGAAGATGTTCTGAAGGTCAAATGTGCAGGTGGACCTTCTCCAGAACATAGTCTTTGAATTTATGATTACCATCTGGACCGTGTGTTTTAAAACTATTTTGAAATTCTTTCCAAATAGCACATTGGCGCCCTAGGCATATTAACTAAACCATGAACCAGTCATTATCCTTACTGGCAGATGTAGCATCCAAGCAAAGGTATCTTACAAGGAGGATGTCTGCCTTCTCTTTCAATGGATCCAGTGGTAGGATTCAAATATGTGAACAACCAGTTCTCTGTGTGGATGCCGCTTCTGGAAGTCCATTCTGGGCCTGGGCAACAAAAAATTAACTGTCGGTTCTGCTGAAGTAGTGGGAACCAGCTGAATCCCACCACTGCATGGACCTCTGCCTACCAATTTTACTTTCTTTGAATCTTTCCCCAGTCCATCACTTATTTATTTAATTTTTTTTACAGCCTTCTCTTTACTGCCACAATTTTTGTAAGATATACTGATTGGATTACTCAGTAATTTAGACAGAACAATAAAGCAAGATATGTATATAACTGGATTTCAAGTAGCTCAGAATATTTGCATGAGAAACATTCCACAAGATGGAGGGTGTATTTTAAGAACATGATGTCACCTGATCATTCTTGCAACATATTGATTTCTAGGTGTTTGATTTCTATATACAGAATGTGCCATGTACTTGTGAATATGACTAAAGTTGTAGGAAAAACAGAGTTCATGAGATCTGCAAAGAGAGTCCCAAAATGAAAAAAAAAATAGCTTATGCACAATGTAGAAAGTAGGACTCCACTAAAAAGATGAAAATCAGATTAAGAATCAGACAATGTTATATGATATTATCAGTCATATTTTAATTCATAATGCAGTGCATGCACTATTTGTTGTAGTGAACAGCAAGTTTTGCTACTATCTGTGTAGTGTAGCCAAAAAAAAAGCAAGCAAAGAATTTAATCCCACCAATATAATTCCATATAAAAGAGACTACACAGGTTACTTTTTAAAAGCATTCTTAAAACGACTTGTTTCAATCACTTGGAAAATGTTATTTTGGTGGCATTTACTAAAACCTCTTACTGCATATATATGCACACTGCCTCCAGTGATGCTTGCCTGTATAACGAAGACATCCATGTGCTAAGTTTGTAGATAAGGTGGTAAGAAATATTAATGGAGCATAAACTAAGCTACAGCAGCTACTGCCGTTGTTATCACGAGTCGGTATATTTCATGGAAAAAGCCATTCCACGTTTCCTCCAAGCAATATTTCCGAGGAATCTCATCTGGGTCAGAGAGAATTGCTACTTTTAGATGCAATTCTCTTTTGGACCTTAAAAAAAACCCCATGATTATATCAGCCAGCCCAATTTGTCCTTTGCAGGAATATGCAAATCTCATTAAGGCATACTATGAGAAAAGGAAATTGCAATAATTATTATTAGCATTTCAAAATCCTAAGTTTAAAGGTAACTTCTGTTAAAATGTGTCTTGATGATATAATAGATGACCTCTTCAGATTTTATCTATGATCTATCATCCATCTATGTCTGTCTGTCTGTCTCTGTCTCTGTCTATCCATCCATCTGTCCGTCCGTCTGTCCGTCCGTCCGTCCGTCTGTCCATCCGTCTATCTATCTATCTATCTATCTATCTATCTATCTATCTATCTATCTATCTATCTATCTATCTATCTATCTATCTATCTATCTATCTATCTATCTATCTATCTATCTATCTATCTATCTATCTATCTATGTCATAGAGCATTTATATAGAAAGGATCATCTTTAGTATTTTGCTTTTTCTAGTTGAGTAATATTGGCATACAAATGACTACAAATGATAAACAATTGCCCTTGTATCAAAGGGCATCTATGCCATGATTAATATATGTCCCCATTTCATTAATCAAAACTTCATTGATTAATTGAATAAAAATAGGCATGATTCTGTATTGTAACTTTCACACTTCAATTCTCACCAGTCAGAAATATCATCCAAACCAGGGTCTCCAAACTTGCCAACTTTAAGACCTGTGGACTTCAACTCCCAGAATTCCTCATGATGGCTAGGGAATTCTGGGAGTTGAAACCCACAAGTCTTAAAGTTGGCAAGACTGGAGTCCTTTTATCTAGACTGGAGTAGAAAAACCATAGTTTTCCAGATTGGCCTAAACTCGTTTAATTCATTACAATAACTAAACATGAGAGCATATTGTAGAAATCAACTATGTTGGCTTTTTCAAAACTTGAAAAAAAAATCTGGATCTGCTGTTTAGAAAGATTATGTTAAAGATAGCTTTATAATACTTGCTCTATGCTTTACATTAGGGGTCCCCAACTCCCAGACCATAGACCGGTACCAATCTGTTACATCATCACCATCATCAAGTTGGAAGGGACCTTTGTGGCAGCCCCTGAGACATTGAAACACTGCTATCATGTCTCCCCTCATCTTTCTCTTCATTAAACTAGACATATCCAGTTCCAGCAACCGTTCTTTATATCTTTTAGCCTCCAGTCCCCTAATCATCTTTGTTGCTCTTCTTTGTACTCTCTCTAGAGTCTCAACATCTTTTTTACATTGTGGTGATGTTAGGGACTGGTCTGCAGAGCTGGAAGTAAGCAGGCAAGTAAGCAAGCAATTAAGCAAATTGTATTTGCACGTGCTTAGCGCTAGCATCACTGCCTCAGCTCCATATCAGATCATCAGTGATTAGATTCTCATAGGAATGCAAACCTATGTAACCTGAGCATATATGGAATCTAGGTTGTGTGCTCTTCTTCCCTCCCCTGGTCCACGGGAAAATTATCTCCCATGACACTGGTCCCTAGCACAAAAAATGTTGGGGACAACTGCTTTAGATGGATTATGTACTGAAAAAAAAATGTAAGTTAGAAATGATTCCATTGTTTTTCCAGTGATAATGTAATTAAAGCAAGGCAAATGTAACTTGAGGAATAAAAGTACAGGAAAAATTTCAGCTGATGTTGGACCTGTGAGTTCCTACTTCCCACTCCCTATCCTACTGTTCAGATTGTGTGCTAACCTCTAAATCCCAAGGTAAAAAGAATGTGGTTTTTTTTAATAGCTAAAGTTGGAGTGCAAAAGCCAGTATTGATTGTGACATGAAAGGTTTATTGAAAATCTGGAAAGCAAGCAAGAAATTATTAGTCTGAAGAATGGA